>SSNR01000811.1:30384-32884 GCA_006937965.1 Callopanchax toddi | reverse complement strand
TTTATATTTTGTCTTAGCTTGATTTTAATTTCATACTGTTTTCATTAAACTTTGTTTTATATTTTTATTTTATCTTAAGTTACCGTTTCTATCATTAGGATACTTGTGTTGTGCAACCTAAGCAGCTTCAATCCATTCTCATTTTTATTGATCCAATATAAAATAGAAATAAATCTATTCATTCGTTCACTTATTACAAGTTCACATTTTACATGTTTCAGTTTCTTTTAGAAAAGGAACTGCAACTAGTATGTTGAAGAATGTCCTTTATATCTGTTGACTCTCAAATATGTGTGCCTTAAAGGGCAAGAATTATGAAATATAATAGAACTGCAATATTTTTGCATAGCTTTGTGCAGCAGACTAATAATAAACCATCAAAAAATAAACATTTTGACCAAACAATGAATCATATATATATATATATATATATATATATATATATATATATATATATATATATATATATATATATATATATATATATATATATATATATATTTTTTTTTTTTAACCCCGTGTCCTGTCCGGCTGTGGAGCAAACAGAATAATGTCTGAGTGCCAAAAACAAGGTGAGAGGTTACAGCCACTGCTATAAAACTCCTCCTGATTTTTGTTTAAATATAACCCCCAAAATCTTTATTTAGAATGTTTTTATGGTTGATTGGACACGGAGCCTGAAAGTGAAGGGAAGGGTACAGAAAGAGGGATGGCGGAGAAAGTAAACAGAAAAAGAGGAGAACAAGAGACGTGAAGAGTCCACTTCTAGACCTGTAAATAAAGCACAAACAAACAAAACAGGAGAAAAGATACAACAGCAACAAACAGCATATGAATACACAACAGTTGTGATATTCTTCAGATGTATACGTATACACCAGTTCAAGAGAGTTCAGTGTCAACCACAGCCCCAGTCAATGTGTCTGAAAACACCTGAGTCGTCTTTATGTGAGCACCTTGTGATCACCTGTGTGTATATATGCGCGCTTGTTTATGTAAGGTTTCTCTATTGAAACATTCAATAATAAGTTAGAGGAGCCACAGACCCGCCCCCAAGGCCCACGGAGGACGCGGAGGAGGTCCAGGCCCCAGACGTCCAGAGGACACCCAGGGCACGGACACCCCAGGGAGACCGCCATCAGGGCAGCCGCTAAACTCTCCCCCAGAGGGCGCAGAGGCTCACCCCACGTGGGCCCCCCGGCAGTCGCTGCACTAGAGCCCCTGGGGGGTCGCGGCTAGGAGCTCACAGGCACCGCCTGCAGCCGGCCATCCAGGGTAGATCTAGCCGGAACCAGAGACCCGAGACCCAGGAGCGAACCGGCCCCAGCAGAGGCCCGACCACCCCCGGGGGCCCAGATCCCACCAGGCAGCCACAGGAAGAAGAGCAGGCAGACGCCCCCAGCACCCAGACCCAGACCCCGAGACACCCCAGCACGCCACTGGAGAAAGGCACCACCAATGCCGAGGCGCAGCCAGGGAGGATAGTCTCTGCCGAGGAGGGCCTAGCATGTCACAGAGAGGGGGGGGGGGGGACGAAACCTGACAGAAAAACAGTCACACACAGACACAATCACCCTCCCCCCCCCATGCGTGCACACACACATTCCTGCAAACATACCAAGACACACAATAGACGCTGTACACCCACTCTCGCTCCCCATGCACTCTCTATGTTCAGGACCAGGGACCAGCGCCCTAAGGGTGAAGCCGGCCCTGAGATCCAGAAGATGGTCCCTCCCTTACTGAAGTGGGGATAAGCAGACCACCGGCGCACCCCGCCGCAGCCGAGCAGCCCCCCACCGCAGACCCCGACCAGACGGCCCGCTCCACTCCAGGCCCCAGGCAGCGAGCAGAGAACAGGGGTGTGTGAAGACCCCAAGTCTCCCCCCACCTGCTCCAATGTGGTGTTGATGCGTGTTGTAGTAAGATGCTTTTAAAAAGAGTGGGGGGCGGCCCGCCATCCCCCGCCCTGGATCCTAAGTGTCTAAATGCGTGGAGATGGGTAATGACACCGGAGGAGAGGTTAGCCGGCTAGACCTCCCTCCCCCCGGGTATTACTGGGTGTAATTCCTCCAAAGACCCTAGATGCATAATGTAAGAATGTCTGGGGTGGAAGTGTTTAAATTGTGCAATAAAATTGGGCCACAGGACTGCAGAGATGGTGTTCCACACCATGACGTACCCGTGACCCAAAGCCCTGTGTGTGTGGTGACGTGACGGAGCAGAGGGAGGGAAAAATCCGGGGATGGGGAGGCAAGACTGGGGGGACAAGCCCTCCCAGGGGGCCAGCTCCCCCGCTGGCCCCAGTAAGCACCCCCGTTCCCCAAAACCACCCAGGGCAGGGAGATCGCCGGCCCACCCATCCAGGTCCACGGCAGGAGCCCCACACAGCGCCACGGAGCCCACGGAGTCCCCCACCCCCACCCCAGCAGGGTAACTATACCTCCCTCAATCACGCACATAGTAACTACAAACTTACATAGGACATAGACACCCAGGC
>SSNR01000810.1:92401-105092 GCA_006937965.1 Callopanchax toddi | reverse complement strand
TGTAGTTCTTCCGTCACACCGACGGGGGCAGCATAGCGCCACAGGGATGTGTTCTAGCCAGGCAGTTTAACTGTGAACTTGTAGAAGGAGAACACAAGAGACGCTGGGTTTTTGTTCCCAGGATCGAGAGCTTTCGGTTGGTGTCCGTCGTTGCGCTCTGAAAAGCTGCTGCTGCTACGTGTTCGTGGTAATTCAATAAATTCGCTTTTTTTACTACACCAAGTCGTCCTGGAGTGGTGTAACATTCACACTGTACAACTGAAATTACAACTCTAATGGCACAGTTTGCAGCCTGGCTGAGAGCATTTTATTTTTCTGGGTTTCTTGAAAAACAGCTCTAACGCCCTGTTGTATGGGAACTCAGTCTGAGGGGGCCCATTGATGCTGAGCAGCATGCATGCTGCCAGATGGTCCCCTTCCAGCCTGTTCCTCAGGTCTGTCTTCACCTACACAAAAACAATTAAAAGTCCGTGGGTTTGGGAAATGAGAGAAACAACCATCTCTGGCTGACTTACTGTTTACTATTAACCTACTATTAACCTTAACCCTATTCATTGTAGAGAAATCTCTCTACCAGTTGACAGATGATATGGGCACTGTTAATGCAATGGCTGCGAGCTGGCTCAAGCATGGGTAAAGCTGTCCCCACTCATCATTTTGGGATACCAGTTTCATCATCATGTTGAGCTGGTCCATGTCCTGAAACACATAATGTAATATCACTGATGAGGGTTTCAGTCATCTCCCTGTATAATTCCCCTCTTGATTAAATTCTCATTTTACCTTGAAGGTTCCAACCAGCAGATGCTGCTTATATGATGTCCATTCTTGCAGCAGTGCAGGATTTTCTGGATCCTGTAAGAATTTTGTAGATAGGGTCCAAAGATGCCCTTTGTTGACTGCATCATCTTCTTTGGCTGCTTGGGGTCCCAGCACTTGAAAGGCTCCCAGGATGTCCAGGTGTTGAAACCTTCGGTCTAGGCTGTCTAACAGGCCATCCAGATAAGGCTCCATTACCTAAACATGGCATAAAAAAGAAGATGAGCAACTTTTTAAATAGATAAGATTGTAAACCTTATTTGATTCCTTGATTATGGTATTTAACTTCACAGCTATCCAAAATGGACCTGAGTCCTGAAGCAGGACCAGAGACCCTCCCTTGTCTCTTCCACCTGGGGTCTGCCTCTCCGGTGCCTCTCTTCCTCTTGTGTGATGCTAAATGCACCTAATCCAGCAGGGTTATCCAGGTCCTCGTGGAGCCGGGCTAGGAAAGAGTCTGGTGGCTGTGCTGCATCTCTGATTGACCTCAGGCAGGCCATTGTCACTGGGACCTAATAAGGGCAGTGGCACAATGCTTAGCTTTATGTTTATAAATACAATAAATGACTGAAGCCATAAAAATTTTGAGAATGTCTAGGAATAAATTATTTTAATATACCTGGTCTTTGATTGCCAGGAAGTTTACATTTTCCTTTTGGAAAATCCTTGAGAGTCGAGCCAGATGTGGCAGCACATCTGGCTGCAGGTAGACTGCTGCTACCAAGCGCGATGTGCAGCAGAAACCATACAGGCCCCTGGCTACAGGGCACTTGTTCACCTCGGTCTCTTCAGCCAAAGCAGCCAGGATGGCTGGCAGGTTTCTCTGTAGCGTTGTGATTGCCAGATGTTGGGAAAGCCAGCGGGTGTCTTTTACTTCCTGAAAAATATTTAGATAAAAGCTAAAGACCAAGAAAGTGCATCTGCATTTGTTGTGCACTATAAGAGTTGTTACTTGCTGTAACAAGATAATTGTTTTTCTGTGATCTCACTGTCACTTTCAAGGCTGGCAAGCCCAAGGACTGTGCTGCAGTTTTAAAAACAGCAGTTCTGTTGGCACTGTTGTGGAAATAAAGATGGAGCTGCTGCAAGTGGTCCCTGAAGGTGGCCATATAGGTGACACCAGACGAGGCATCCCTGCAGGCCAGGGCGAGGCGATGTGCAGCACATGCAACTGGCAGCAACCAAGGGAAGTCATCCTGGAGCTGCTTTGCTACACCATTCAACCTCCCTGTTTCAAGAATAAAACTAAATCAACACATGCAGTAACTAATTCCTGCTCAGAACCCTGACAAATATTCTACTTTCTTATGTTGCTAGTTCATACCAGTCATTACAGCTGCTCCATCTGTTCCTAATCCGTACAGGCTTTGGGTAGGAATCTTCTTTTTGTGCAGCACTTCTTTTATAGTTGCCACAATGGTATCTGCCTTTCCATCACTCACATTTACCAGGTCCAGGAACTGGCTAAAAAGCTGCCCTTCCTTGTCCATATATCTTATAACATATACAACAAAGACATTGTAAACATAAAGAAATATAATTCAGATTCAGTCAGAAAACATTCCCACTGAATTTCTACCTGACATGTAGATCCAGCTGTCTTGTCACAGAAACATCTGTACTTCCATCCACCTCTAAACCGATGGCAACAGAGGATTGGATGCAGGGGCGGATCTAGGGGGGGGGGCAGTGCCCCCCTGACAACAAGCTTGGCCCCCATGTGGCCCCATGTTAAGTGCTTAGTGTTTTAGAAAGTACCCCTTTAAAATAGCAGCTGGCCCCCCCTCTAATGTTTTTTCTAGATCCGCCACTGTCTTCTAGAATTGGCTCTTCCACAACAGTGGCCAAAATCTCATCAACAATTTGATGAGACCTGTAATTTGTTGTTTTCCCAATCTAAGGGTAAATAAAATAGCTGAATTAGCAGGTTTACAGCATGAAAAAATGCAAATATGACCAATCATAGTAACATTACCTTGAGCTTTTTGAAATAATCACAGCCCAGCAACTCTGCCAGATCCAGAAGGGCTGTGTAGTTAGTATGGTGTGCCTGCTCCCTCTTGGTGAGATAATATAAACACTTAAAGCCACCCAGGATTGCCTCATGCTTCATTTTATTATCGGGTCAAAGGCCTCCATAACTGGATAACCTATGCCAAGCAGGCAGAGATGAACATAATCTTTGAAGATGAACATAAACATTACACCCAGGACATTTGTAGCCATTAAATTAATCTGATGACATTTAATTGAAGGAACTTGACCTTTTGCCAATAAGGCTTGTGCCTCAACACTGCTCTTGTGGTGCTCTGTCCCCATGTGTCTGTCCAGGTCATCTACTCTGTAGATTTGGCATCCAGCTTCAATAAATGGATGCATGGTCACTCCTGCTTTTGGAGTTTGTTTGTGTTGGCGGCAGAACATTCCTGCAGGCAGAGGGTCAAACAGCATAGTTATTGTTCAATTAAAATTACATTTAAAAAATAATAATTTGCATTAAATTCTCACCTTGATTGTTGTGGTACAGCCATGGGCGAAACTCGGTTATTTCAGTCCATTTTGGGTCCCACCAGATTCCCTGTGCTCCCCTCTCTCTCCTTCCCTCTCTTCTGCCTCACCATGCTCACCTGCGCAGGAAGATGCACCTTCCTGCTCTGCCTCTCCACTTTTCTCTCCTTCACTCACCTCCTCCACTACTTCAGCCTGTGTACTTGTCTAATATAATTGGGAAGTGTTAGTTTAACTTCAATCAGAAATATCACGCAAGGAACGTTAGGAATATTTAAATATTACACGTGTCACGGACAGCGTTGTGAATAACGCCGTTTAAAGTAACGGCGTTATTCCCAACACTGTCCGTAACGGCGTTAGGTAACTCCGTTCTTTTATCGGTAACGGACTAATCTAACTCATTACCGTTTCCGTCATGAGAACGGCGTTTCCGTTACTGAGCGTGAAATGCGGTGCGTTACTTTTCTAATGTTCTCTCCAACAATGCGTCCGTAGGTTCAGTCCTCTGAGCTTTATTTAGAACAATAGGAGCTGCTGTCGGCTGTAGCGACACCAGAAACAGTCTAAAACAGGTAAAAACAACCGAACAGCTGTTTCCTGCTCTCTGTCACTCCTGCAGCGGTACCTTTCTCTCTCTCTCTCACTCTCACTCTCACTCTCACTCTCACTCTCTCTCTCTCACTCTCTCACTCTCACTTGCGCGCTCCGCCCCGTTTCCCCATCAGCTGTTCTCACGCGCCTCTCGCTGTTTTCACACAAAGCAGAAACGACAGCGTCTCAACTTCCAGCATAGTCTGAGAACAAACGATAACCAGACTATTACGGTATGAATTGATTAAATAAACTGTGTACCCTGAACGCCCCGCCCCATGCACAAACTGCTTGTGTGCACACACACACAAACGCCGGAGATGCAGCAGGGCGACTCTGGAGCATTAGGATGAAAAGTTGTTCATCTTCAAGGTGGAGATTTATCCACTACTTCAAACTCATTGAGTTAAAAGAGCAGAATGTGTTTGTGAGGCGTCGTTAAGTCCAGGAGTTTCTGTTTCTTTTACTTGTTTAAATTTACTCATGAAAAATCCAGATCCTTTGATATACCACAACTATTTTTTTAAAAATAGTAACGCAAATATTATTTTCCCTGGTAACTAGTTACTTTTGTTATAAAGTAATTCTGTACCTAACTCAGTTACTTTTTGGAACAAGTAGTGAGTAACTATAACTAATTACTTTTTTAAAGTAATGTTCCCAACACTGGTCACGGACGGTACAGATAACTATAATTTCCTCAGAACTTGAGGGAACTGCGTCACAATAAAGAACAATGAGCATCTCCATCTAACGTTACCTCGACGTCTTCCTCGGGTTCCTTCCTCTTCTTCTGAAAATATTTTAATATACTCATCTGAAAATGCAACCAGAAATAAGTCTCAACGGAAAAGTTACCCGACATTAAGCTACGTCGTGTTGTTATCTGAAACGTTATGCATTGAGGACAAACTATATTAACTACGTTACTGCAACATACGGAAACATTAGGGTCGGTTTCTCGGACACGAACTAAAAATGCATTCAAAATAATCCTCCTTGGGTACCTTTCTTTAGCCTTTTCTGTTCCTCTACTGTGGACTGTGGGCTACTTTTCCTTCACTCCTGAGACCGCTGCGCCGCACAGTAGCTAGCTTCACATCCATCCTCGAAGCGCGCTCCTACACAGAGACTTGGCTCTCTCGCGCCCCGCCCCTTCCTCTAAGAGCAAAACTGGAGCAGTAGCTGACCGGTCCGCCAGAGCTCCTCAAACCTGCACCCACACACAATAACGTAAGTGCCGCGGCGCGAGTCACGCACTTTAACGCAGACCTTCCCGCCTAAATTGAGCAGCAGGGGCATGGCTGCAATGAATGAAACCAAATCACATTAGACGCATTAAACCACCATGCAACCCACCATGCACCCGCTCTATCAAAACATGGGTACTCACACGGACATCCACCTGCACCAGGACCTCCAATAACCCGTACAATCCAACTTGGCAACCGTGCACCAGCTCTGTTCACCGCCAACCATCTGATCCCCACGCTCCCACACACCCGTCTTTATCAGCTACGTAATCACCCAGCAATGTCAGACAGGTGTGCTGATACGTTCACTGACTGCCGGAGATGCGACCCTCACTGTAACCCATGGTTACATATAAAAGAATGCATTAAAAACAAACAAAACTAAGAATTAAAAGGAATCAGAAAACTGGAATAAAAGTCACCACTACGGAGTGTTAAAAGCCTTCCTGAATGAAAAAGTTTTAAGATTGATTTTAAAAAGGCCCAGGTCAGTGACTAGTCGTAGGTCCAATGGAAGCTGGTTCCAGAGTCGAGGTGCCGCCACAGAGAAAGCCCAGTCACCCCAGTGTTTATATCTGGTCCTCTGAACTTTTAGAAGAAACTGGAATGAAAATTGTATTGAAGCATTGGATTGACATCTTGAGTTAAATGTTGTACTACTACAAACTTTATTTTCAAGTTTTTTATTAAAATGTGTTCAAATGAAGAAATTTGTGTTTATTTCATTGAGATACTTAAAATAGCAAATGTCAAATTACTATACAAGTCAAATAATGGGGAAATAATCGGTAATCGAATAGAAAAATGAATCGTTAGATGAATCGATTACAAAAATAATCGTTTTGCCCAGCCCTTGTGTGTGTGTGTGTGTGTGTGTGTGTGCGAGCGAGCGAGCCTTTGATTTGACAACAACAGCACATACAGTAGACTCAGAACAGACAGAGAACAGAACACACTTAAACTAATGTAACCTGTTCATTTCTCTCTGTTCTTGAACTCAACTGATGTCTGTGTGAATTCACTCACAGTCGTCTGAATGTGTTTCAGGTCTGCCTGCAGATGATCAACAGTTGGTTTTAATGAAAGAAGAAGCTCCTGGAGAATGGAGGCCTGGTGTGGACCAGCAGGACCCAGAGCCCCTCAACATAAAGGAGGAAGAGGAGGAACTCTGGACCAGTCTGGATGAAGACAAGCTCAATATTAAGGAGGAGACCGATGACACCAGGCTTCCCTTCCTTGCAGTTCCTTTGAAGAGTGAGGATGATGAAGAGAAACCTGTGTTGTCACAGCTTCCTCAGCACCAAGTGCTTCCAGCCAGCAGCTCCACTGACCAGATGACAGCAGCAACTGGTGGAGAGGACTGTGGAGGAGCAGAAACCATCAGGAACCCAGGAACCCCAAATACTCAGGAAGAAGATTCCAGCTCTTCACAAACTGAAGTCAGTGAGGATGATGAAGAGGAAGAGCATGTAAACAATCCTGACTCTCAGCTGTCAGACACTGGCTCAGAAACTGAAGACAGGAACAAAAACAGGAAGGAGATCAGGTCTCCTGAGTCAGGTGTAGGCAGAGTCAAGACAAGCAGGAAAGTCCAGACAGGACAGAAACCATATGGTTGTGATCTCTGTGGGAAAAAATTTGCCACAAAACAAAGTCTAAAAATACACACAAGAATCCACACAGGTGAGAAGCCATTTTGTTGTGGCGATTGTGGACAAAGTTTAAGGTACAAGTCACATTTAAACGAACACATGAGAATCCACAGAGGTCAGAAACCATTTTGTTGTGATGATTGTGGACAAAGTTTTAGCAAAAAGTCAAATTTAAAGACACACATGATGACCCACACAGGTCAGAAGCCATTTTGTTGTGGTGATTGTGGACATAGTTTTAGAGACAATTCAACTTTAAACTCGCACAGGAGAATCCACACAGGTGAGAAGCCATTTTGTTGTGGTGATTGTGGACAAAGTTTTAGGTACAAGCCAATTTTAAAGAGACACATGATGATCCACACAGGTCAGAAGCCGTTTTGTTGTCGTGATTGTGGACAAAGTTTTAGCCGAAAGTCACATTTAGACAGACACATGAGAATCCACACAGGTCAGAAGCCATTTTGTTGTCTTGATTGTGGACAAAGTTTTAGCCGAAAGTCACATTTAGACACACACATGAGAATCCACACAGGTCAGAAGCCATTTTGTTGTGGTGATTGTGGACAACGTTTCAGGGAGAAGTCAATTTTAAACACACACATGATGATCCACACAGATCAGAAGCCATTTTGTTGTGGTGATTGTGGACAACGTTTTCGCCAAAAGGCAAATTTAATCTCACACAAGATGATCCACACAGGTCAGAAGCCATTTTGTTGTGGTGATTGTGGAAAACGTTTTAGGTGCAAATCAATTCTAAACTCGCACATGATGACCCACACTGGACAGAAGCCATTCTGTTGTGGTGATTGTGGACAAAGTTTTAGGGACAAGTCAACTTTAAACAAACACATGATGATCCACACAGGTCAGAAGCCATTTTGTTGTGGTGATTGTGGACAAAGTTTTAGGGACAAGTCAACTTTAAACACACACATAATGATCCACACAGGTGAGAAGCCATTTTGTTGTGGTGATTGTGGACAAAGTTTTAGGGACAAGTCAAGTTTAAACAAACACACGATGATCCACACAGGTGAGAGGCCATTTTGTTGTGGTGATTGTGGAAAAAATTTTAGGGACAAGTCACATTTAAACAAACACACGATGATCCACACAGGTGAGAGGCCATTTTGTTGTGGTGATTGTGGACAACGCTTTATCCGAAAGTCACATTTAAACACACACATGAGAATCCACACAAGGCAGAGGCAATTTAATGACTCCTAAAAAGTGGTGTCAGAAGCATAAAAAATGTGTGTGGGGGGGGGGTGGCACTTCCCCACAGTAAAAAGGTACGGCGTTGACGCCATTTTCTAGATTCTGGTGCATTTACCAAGTTGGTAAACATCTATTTACCCACAGTAGTAAAAACTTAACTCTTTCAGAGACTTAACTCTTTCTTAACTCTTTCATTTTAATCAACTGTTTGACTGTCAAATTCATATTTTCATAATTCCTTAACACCCTCGACTTGATACATTTTTAAATATTAGGGGTGTAACGAGATCTCGTGATATTAAAACGCCACGATATTCTCGTTGAGATAACTGTGATCTCGTGAACCCTCATGACTGAATTATGTCATTATTTGCATTTGGGCACGCGAGTGAAAACGTCGCTCCGAAAGTGAAACTTAAGACGCTGCCGTTCATATCATTGTAAATGCATCGCTCAGAATACAAACTGCCCTGTTAGAAAATCGCCTGCCTGCTGTGGAAATAGTAAAAGAAGAACAGCGTGGGGCTTGATGTGTGGCTCAGAGCAGATAGACGAGGACCCCTACCCTATTAAACCTCCCTGCATTAAAGGACAGACAGACAGACACGAGGAGGACAGAGGAGACAAGGAGACAGACAGGTGTGTGCATCTGAAAACAATCTATATGAAACACTGTATTATCACTGTATTAAACACAGTTGTATTATAGAAAAAGAAAAGCTTTTCTTAACTTTGCATTTATTTTCTAGTAATGATCAAATCCTTTAAGGATTTAGTGAAGTTTAACTGAACTCATTCTATTTTTCAACAAGAAGAGAGAAAAAATGGGGAGAAAATTTTTATCTTTGGTGAGACAGGAGAGGAGGAGAGAGACGGGAAAAAACATTTACAGCAATAGTTTGATCTTTGAAAAATTCTTGAAAATGTGATTAAAATCTCATCCTGTGAGTTTTCAGTATCGTTACACCCCTACTGATAAGATTCAAGAAATCAGAAACAGAAAGACATCAGTTGAGTTTGTGGAAAAACTTCTAAAAGTCTGGAATAAAAGTGTTTTTGTTGCATAAATTTGATCTTTGAAGTTTTCTTGAAACTGTTATTAAATATCGTCTCGTCTCGTGATTTTTGGGTATCGTTACACCTCTATTAAATATGTTAAGTGTTTTTTATTGTCAAGGTTATTCTATAATTTGACCTCATTAACAGAAATGTTAAATTCCTTCTTTTTGGTTCTCAATAAAAACTTCAGTTCCTTTCAAATGAAAACTAACTCTCTGATCAAACATGTTCTGAATATTAGCTGGTGAGGTATTCCTATTAGCTTTGTTCATTGTAATATTTTCAAGTCAACTAACTCCTGAAATGTCAGTCTTTTAGATTCGATTCTTAACAGGTTAGAGGGATCTCTCTAGCGAGTGTTACTGATGATCTTCAGGGCTCTTTTTAGTCAAACCAACAACGGTTGTGTTGAAGTTTGACATGTTGATCCCCAGATCAAGTGAAGTATGTACTTCTTTATTTAGGCGTGTTTCCTTTTTAAGGGAGACCATATAGTTGTGATTACTTCTAGTTCTCCTGTTTTTATTATTGTGTTGAACAACCTGATTTAGAGATTCTTTCTTCTCTCTTTTTTCTAATATGAATTTATAAACCTGCATTTGTTTTTCTAAAATACTACTACTACTAAAGTTGAAATGATGGTGATGAAAGTGTAAAGTTAGTGTGTAAATGTTAACAGGAGCAGCTGTTTGTCACATTGATGAAATAATGAGTGTTTGTGTGTTCAATCAAAGCTCAACAATAAAGTCTGCTGTCTGGATTTGTTCTAGGATTTGAACTCGTTGACTTCAAGCTCAGGTCCTCTAGCAGAGGCCTGGGAGCCTGAGGGTTCTTCTCAGTATCTTTTTCTTTTTTTTTTAATAATTAATATTTTATTTCAAATAAGTCATGTTATTCACAATTTAAATTAACGAGTCATTTAAAAAATGGGGTAAAAAATGATAAAAATAAAGTTAAAGTGAAAACAGTTTGACAAAATTAACAGACAGATATACATATCAAGAACTATAAATAATAGAAGTATAAAATGACCATGAAGATTTAGTCAATCATTAACATGGTTTACAAAGACGACATCAAAGAGATATAACTTTTTTTTCTCCCCCACCCCCATTAACTCCTCCCTTCAATCTTCCCCTCCACCACCCTCCCTCCTCCCACCCAACTCAAACCCTTCTTGAGGGACACATTCAGCAGTAACAGCAATAATAACAATAATCATAGGAATAGAATAAATGGGAATAAACAAAACAAAGAGGCTGTGCCGATGGGCCACTGAAGAAACAAAACAAAACTTCACACATATACGTTAAATACACATATATACATACCCCCAGACATAATGTACATCCTGCCAGGAGTGCAACTACTAAGGCATCGTACTCGGTCCACTTAAATATGACATGACTGGGCCCCAAGTTAAAGAGAATGTCTCTCTGGAACCCCTGAGGCCATATTTTATTTTCTCCAACTGGATAAACTGCATCAGGTCTTTAATCCACATTGATACTTTAGGTGGGGTTATTGACTTCCAGTGGAGTAGTATTCTCCTTCGGGCCAGGAGTGTGGTGAATGAGATTAGACTTCTGTGTCTTTTCTGTAACTGTGACTTTTCAACATCTACAACACCAAATATGGCTGTTATTGCTTTGGGCTGAAGAGTAGACTCTAGTGCTTCTGATAAACATTCAAAGATTGTATTCCAGTAAGTTTCTAAGGCTGGGCATGACCAGAACATGTGGGTCAGATTGGCTGGAGTATTACCACACCTATCACAGTCGGAGTTTATATTGTATATTTTAGCCAGTCTAGATTTAGAGTAATGCAGACGATGCAGAACCTTAAACTGTACCACGCCCAGCCTGACACAAGATGAGCTGTCATTGACCCTTTTCAGAGCGCTATCCCAGATATCCTGGCCCAAGTCCTCCCCCAACTCTTCTGACCAAGCCACTCTAATCTTTTCTAGGGCAGAACCAAGACTATAATACATTTTTGAAATAAGGCTTTTAGAATTCAATTTGATTTTAAAAATATCATCAATAACAGCCTGAGCTGTTAGGAGTGGAAAGTTGGGGTCGAGATCTTGGAGAAAGTGGCGGACCTGAAAATATCGAAATAGGCTGGATTTTGAAAGACCAAATTTGTAAATTAACTTCTCAAAACTTGCAAAAGTGTTATTGATGTACATATCTTTAAATTCAGAAATACCTTGTCTTTGCCACATTAAAAATTCAGAGTCAAGTTTTCCAGGGAGAAACAGATGGTTGTTTACTAAAGGGCTACAATGAAGGAAATTTTTAGAGCTAAAATTTTGTCTAAACTGGTACCAGATTTTGAGAGTATTGATCACCACTTGATTGTCAGTATATTGCGAAACAGAGGTGGGGAGACTTGTAGTAATAAGAGCCCTTAATGAGGATGAAGTGCAGGAGGCTGCTTCCACTAAACACCAGTCTGTAGAGGGAGACTGAAGCCAGTAGATGATTTTTTGGATATTTGAGGCCCAGTAGTAGTGACAGAAGTTTGGAAGAGCTAATCCACCCAGTTCTTTTGGCCTCTGTAGCAGTTCCAAACGTGCTCTAGGCTTCTTCCCGTCCCAAAGAAATGAGACCAGAATTTTATCAATAGACTTAAAGAAAGATTTAGGAAGGAAAATAGGGATGCACTGAAAAAGATATAAAATTTAGGAAGAACGTTCATTTTAATACAGTTAACTTTCCCTGCTAAAGATAAGTGGAGTGACTTCCATTTTATTAAATCGGATTTTACTTTCTCAAGTAGAGAAGAAAAATGTACCTTGTATAGATCTTGCATGCTCCTTGTGATATTAATGCCCAAGTATTTAAACCCGTTTCTGGATATATGAAATGGAAGGTCAGAGTTCTGAATTTGAAGTGCCGGGTCATTCACAAGGTAACATTCACTTTTACTAAGGTTTAACTTGTACCCAGATAGTGCTCCAAACCGATTTAAAGTGTGAACAATATTAGGTACACTAAGAATAGGATCTGTCACATACAGTAATAAATCATCTGCATACAGGGAGACTCTATGTTCCCTCCCTCCCCTCCAAATCCCGCCTATTGATGACAGAGATTTGAGTGCAATGGAGAGAGGTTCTATGGCCAAAGCGAATAATAACGGGCTAAGAGGACATCCCTGACGAGTGCCCCTTAACAGATCAAAGTACTGTGAGCACCTACCATTTGTAATGACAGAGGCCTTAGGGGAGGTGTATAACAGTTTAACCCAGGAAATAAATTTAGGGCCAAAATCAAATTTTCCAAGGCAGGTGAACAAATATCCCCACTCCACCCTATCAAATACTTTTTCTGCGTCTAGTGCGATGACCACTTCAGGTGCTGCACAGGGTTCAGGTGTATGAAGTACACTGAATAGTCGACGAATATTGGCATAGCTGTGGCGTCCCACCATGAAACCAGTTTGATCAGCAGAGATAACATCTCCAGTAGCAGTTTCCAAGCGTAAAGCCAGAACTTTAGCCAAGATCTTCATGTCACAGTTAAGAAGTGAGATAGGCCGGTATGAGCCGCACTCAGAGCTGTCTTTATCTGATTT
>SSNR01000810.1:61923-73355 GCA_006937965.1 Callopanchax toddi | reverse complement strand
GGACCTGCACCTGGACCTGAACCTGGACCTGGACCTGCACCTGGACCTCAAGCTGAACACAACTTTGTGTTGTACAAAGTTCATCCTCCTTATAATTTAAAAAGGAGAGACACCTTTCAATTGAAGTACGTTAAAATTAAAACCTTGAATCTTCAATGAAGCTGATTAAACAAACAGAACCAAAACATCTTTATTCACAGAAATCCACCAGAACCTGAACCAGAACCTGAACCTGAACCCAGCCACGTGAAGAACCTATGGCAGGATGTTGATTTAAAGACATCTGGTCCTCCATCAGATGAGAGGTGAGCTGAATCTAAATGTCAATGAGACGAGTCATAGTTTATTCACACATCAGTCACATTCATAGTAAGGTGCTTTGGATAAAAGCGTCTGTCTGACATGAAGATAAACCTCAGGCTGTGACCAGGTCACCTCAAATTAACGCTTTAGCATTTTAAGTTTTCTTCTCTCAGTAGTGAAGCTGCAGCGTTGGTCTCAAACCGAAGCGGACCGGACCACGTACGTAATTAGGTTCCTCTGCTTTAACGGTACTTAATAGGAGACGCCACCTGATAAAGTAAACCAAGTCTGATGGATCCTCCTGACTCCTGAACATCACTCACTCACTCCTCCAGGCATGATGCACCGCAGTCCCATGAGGAAATGCAGCTTTTTGATATAAAGATTTTCTTGTTCCCAAATACAAATATTTTTAAAAGTATTTGCTTGAAATAAGTATTTGGAAAAAACCTGTTATTTGTCCTGCGATGGACTGGCGACCTGTCCAGGGTGTCCCCCGCCTCTCGCCCCTTGACCGCTGGAGATAGTCACCAGCTGCCCCGCGACCCTCTGTGGAGGAATAAGCGGCTACAGAAAATGGATGGATGGACCTGTTATTTGTGCCTTTCTGAATACTGTTTCCAGATTTGACTCCATCCCAAGTACATACAATATTGCTTTAAGCCTTTAAACCCTAGGCCTTTTTTTTTTTTTTTTTAGAGATTTGATCAAAAATGACATGCCCAAAATGAATTGAATATATCTCCAGAACTACAAGGTTTATGTGAATGGTTTTGGTACCAGAATAAAGGTCAGACTCCAGAGAATACTCCACATGTCTAAAAATCAACCACTTGTCTTTCTGACTGAAATTAAATAATATTGGCACACACCAGAAAATTTAAAAAAAATTTATTTCCGCCTTAAAAAATCACTTTGCAACGTTATTATTCCCTTGAAAGTATTCAGTTGCAATCCAAAACATCTAGCAATCCAAAGAGCAACATCTTACCCTTTGCTGAGCCAGAATTAATGCCAAAAAGTAAAACCAGATGATGTAGAGGTATTAGTGGATGAAGATCCAGGCGGACCTCGTCATTTAGACATTTTGGCACATTTAGGCACCTGTGGGCCGTTACACATTTCTCAGTTTTTTTTTCTTAGTTTTCCCTCTTATATTTCACCATAGATAGTAGTTCCATCTAAAAAAAATAGTTTTTGAGGATTTTTAGGAAAATCAACAAAATGGCTATTTACCCATTCAAGAAAAAAGAGGAAGGACCAGGTTTATATTGGTGACTTGAGGAAATCCGCCTCAATTTCCATATTTGTTGCCAGCTATCTCAGTGAATTTTGCATGTAGGGTGATGATACACATGTTGTTGGAAAGAGCAGAGTTTGGGCTTTAATTTAAACAGTGGTTTGTGTGGTTAGGATTATGTTGAATTGGTACTTTTGTGTGTTTTTCTTGGTGTGTTAATTTAGCGTCTTTTTACAGTTTTTCTGTTTAATTGCTTATTATTGGAATTTAATCATGTTGAGGTAGAAAACGTTGTTTAGACGAGATTCTTCCCGTTCAGAGGAGATGCATCATGAATATATTAATAAACATTATGCCTGTCTTTGGAAGGAATTTAAACAGGAAGTGTCATGGGTCAGGTGCCTGTTTCTCTCAAGAATGCTATCATCCACCTACTTTTACAAAAGGTTAAAGGAATAATATGCAGTTTTGCTTGTTTTGAGCACCCCCTAGTGTCCGTTTTAAATCACTGTCATAAAATCGTTAGCACCATAGTTTCTGCTCAGAAAGCCCTAAATCTACCTGTTAAATGTCTCCTCAGCCTTCACTGCTTTCTACTGGAGCGGTTCATCACTCAGTCAAAGAAATCAGCTGTTCAAGCAGGGAGAGATGGGAAAAACCAGGAGTCATGAGCTAAAAACACTCCGGCTATTGTACTGTATTGTATTGTGAAGCGCTCTGTGATTTTTATCTTGAAATGCGCTACATGAATAAAGTTTTTCTTACTAGTGTGTGAGCGTGACGCCACATGGACCTTGACCTTGTGTTTGTCTCTGTGTGGACAGACAGAAGGTCAGCTGATTCTTCCTGATTCTCCACAGAGTGGACCAGCAGAGCTCAGAGGGTCCCAGTGGTCAGTCTGCCCAGCAGCATCAAACACAGCTGGACTCCATATTTCAGGTCTGTACATGGACAACAACTACTTTAACATCAGTCCTCTCCATGCTGCTCTCTGGAGACCAGTGGACTGTCAGTCTGTCCAACACTGATCTGATGTTTGGCTCCATGCTTTCAGGATGATGAGTTGTTCAGATTGCAGCCTTTTATTGGTTGTTATTATGGATCTTATTAATAATTCACTAAGGCGATTATTAACTCAGGAGCACCACCATTGTATGGATTAAAATATGAACACATCTATTTGACCAGTCTCTAACTTGAAGGAGTGAATTCTTGACCCACTTGAAGACTTACCACACTGATGTTTATTTTTATCAGTAAACATGTACTGTATATATTTACACCACCAATTTCAAACCCTCAATCAAGAAGCAACACAGAGTAAGGACATGCAGATGAGCATCAGATCAATTTCAAAGTTATGAAATGGATGAGTTATGCGTGAAACATAGAGAGTGCATGGGGAGCGAGAGTGGGTGTACAGCGTCTATTGTGTGTCTTGGTATGTTTGCAGGAATGTGTGTGTGCACGCATGAGGGAGGGAGAGTGATTGTGTCTGTGTGTGACTGTTTTTCTGTCAGGTTTCGTCCACCCCCCCCTTTCTGTGACATGCTAGACCCTCCTCGGCAGAGACTATCCTCCCTGGCTGCGCCTCGGCATTGGTGGTGCCTTTCTCCAGTGGCGTGCTGGGGTGTCTCGGGGTCTGGGTCTGGGTGCTGGGGGCGTCTGCCTGCTCTTCTTCCTGTGGCTGCCTGGTGGGATCTGGGCCCCCGGGGGTGGTCGGGCCTCTGCTGGGGCCGGTTCGCTCCTGGGTCTCGGGTCTCTGGTTCCGGCTAGATCTACCCTGGATGGCCGGCTGCAGGCGGTGCCTGTGAGCTCCTAGCCGCAACCCCCCAGGGGCTCTAGCGCGGCGACTGCCGGGGGGCCCACGTGGGGTGAGCCTCTGCGCCCTCTGGGGGAGAGTTTAGCGACTGCCCTGACGGCGGTCTCCCTGGGGTGTCCGTGCCCTGGGTGGCCTCTGGACGTCTGGGGCCTGGACCTCCTCCGCGTCCTCCGTGGGCCTTGGGGGCGGGTCTGTGGCTCCTCGAACTTATTATTGAATGTTTCAATAGAGAAACCTTACATAAACAAGCGCGTATATACACACAGGTGATCACAAGGTGCTCACATAAAGACGGACTCAGGTGTTTTCAGACACATTGACTGGGGCTGTGGTTGACACTGAACTCTCTTGAACTGGTGTATACGTATACATTTGAAGAATATCACAACTGTTGTGTATTCATATGCTGTTTGTTGCTGCTGTATCTTTTCTCCCTGTTTTGTTTGTTTGTGCTTTATTTACAGGTCTAGAAGTGGACTCTTCACGTCTCTTGTTCTCTTCTTTTTCTGTTTACTTTCTCCCCCATCCCTCTTTCTGTACCCTTCCCTTCACTTTCAGGCTCCGTGTCCAATCAACCATAAAAACATTCTAATAAAGATTTTGGGGGTTATATTTAAACAAAAATCAGGAGGAGTTTTATAGCAGTGGCTGTAACCTCTCACCTGAAACAGCAACACTGTTGGGCTTGTTTTTGGCACTCAGACATTATTCTGTTTGCTCCACAGCCGGACAGGACACGGGGTTAAAAAAAAAAAAAAAGAAATGGATGAGTTATATTTTGGAGGGCTAAACATATTTGTGGTTATATTTTTCCCCTATGGTCCTGGTCAGCAGTAAAACACTCAGAAATGTTATCTGAGTGTCGAAAACAAGCCTTAGAGGTTACCTATCGCAAGTAGAGGGTTATCAATGCTACTACAATGCTCCAGCTGAGATATGTTAGGAAAAATATCTTTATTAAAAATGCCTTTTTGTTTAATTTGAATCCCAATGGACACAGCCGCCCCTCCCCCTCCCCTGCCCCCTCCCCACAGAGGATAACTCTCCATTAGTCGTAATTAGTAAAATCATCTCAGTCAAGTGAATTTTATTATTGATCCACTTCTCACTCTTAAAGAAACTTAAATTAGACCCTTTTATAACATCTCTCATCATATTGATAAATGTTTATTAATGTTTGGTTTGGTTTATTTTGTAAATAAATTAGGAAAATATAGTAATAGACTGATTTTTATAAGACTATGTTTTGCATCTTTGTCAAACTATCAATAAGTGTTGATTCCCTGGCAACCCAAAATATCCTATTTCTGGAGTCAATTAGATATTAAAGATCTAAAGAGGTTGATGACTCATAGTTTAATAGACCTTAAACTTTGTTAGATACTTTTACAATTTTATTGACAGTTTATTAAGTGTGTCAACATTACAAAACATCACATAATGGCGAGCCAGCCAGGAGGGAAATCAAAATGAAAAACGTATTAATCATATGTGTGTGTGTGTGTGTGTGTGTGTGTGTGTGTGTGTGTGTGTGTGTGTGTGTGTGTGTGCGCACATACATATAGATCTGAATATACGCTGAGTGTTTTCTAAATGAGACCCTAGGTCCATTTGATTGATGAGCATGGGATGTCTCTGGCTGTTGAATAAGAGTGTTGGAATTAGTTTGTCTCAGGGTGGGGAAAGTTGGTGCTTCATTCCAAGCCTTAGTTGAAAGACTGTGTGGGACTTTGAGATCCTTTTTTTAAAAACCAGATGACATTTTTAAAAGTGTATATATATTATGCTTACAATTCAAAACAATGGTTGGTTAATATTACATATCATTCTGTTCCAGCTGCTGGAGGACCACATCCTGACTTTTGTGAAGAACCAGCTGAAGAGGATCCAGAAGCTTCTGAGTCCAGATGACCCAGAATGCTCAGAGAGTCAGAGGGAGGATGAGGAGGTGTTGGAGGGTGAGGATGAAGAGCAGAGGAGGAGCAGAGAGACGTTTGAGGAGATGACAGTTTCCTTCCTGAGGAGGATGAAGCAGGAGGAGCTGGCTGAGCGTCTGCAGAGCAGTAAGAGGATTTCTCTAAAGATTGAACCTGCTGGAGGAATGAAGCACAAACTGATGATCAAACATTCACTTCATCATGTTTTGTCTTCATTCAGGACGTGCTGCTGCAGTTTGTCAACATCAACTTAAAGGTGTTCTGAAGGAGAAGGTCCAGTGTGTGTTTGAGGGGATCGCTACAGCAGGAAGTCCAACCCTCCTGAAGCAGATCTACACAGAGCTCTACATCACAGAGGGAGGGACTGGAGAGGTCAATGATCAACATGAGGTCAGACAGATTGAAACAGCCTCCAGGAAACCACACAGACCAGAAAGCACCATCAGACAAGAAGACATCTTTAAAGTCCCACCTGGAAGACATGGACCAATCAGAACAGTGATGACAAAGGGCGTGGCCGGCATCGGGAAAACGGTCTTAACTCAGAAGTTCACTCTGGACTGGGCTGAAGACAAAGCCAACCACAACATCCACTTCCTGTTTCCATTCACCTTCAGAGAGCTGAATGTGCTGAAGGAGAAAAAGTTCAGCTTGGTGGAACTCGTTCATCACTTCTTCACTGAAACCAGAAGAATCCACAGCTTTGAAGACTTCCAGGTGGTCTTCATCTTTGATGGTCTGGATGAGTGTCGACTTCCTCTGGACTTCCACAACCAGGAGGTCCTGACTGATGTCACAGAGTCCACCTCAGTGGATGTTCTGCTGACAAACCTCATCAGGGGGAACCTGCTTCCCTCTGCTGGCCTCTGGATCACCACACGACCTGCAGCAGCCAATCAGATCCCTCCTCAGTGTGTTGGCATGGTGACAGAGGTCAGAGGGTTCACTGAGCCACAGAAGGAGGAGTACTTCAGGAAGAGGTTCAGAGATGAGGAGCAGGCCAGCAGGATCATCTCCCACATCAAGACATCACGAAGCGTCCACATCATGTGTCACATCCCAGTCTTCTGCTGGATCACTGCTACAGTTCTGGAGGACGTGTTGAAGACCAGAGAGGGAGGAGAGCTGCCCAAGACCCTGACTGAGATGTACATCCACTTCCTGGTGGTTCAGACCAAAGTCAAGAAGGTCAAGTATGATGGAGGAGCTGAGACAGATCCAGACTGGAGTCCAGAGAGCAGGGAGATGATTGAGACTCTGGGAAAACTGGCTTTTGATCAGCTGGAGAAAGGAAACCTGATCTTCTATGAATCAGACCTGACAGAGTGTGGCATCCATATCAGAGACGCCTCAGTTTACTCAGGAGTGTTCACACAGGTCTTCAGAGAGGAGAGAGGAGGACTGTACCAGGACAAGGTCTTCTGCTTCGTCCATCTGAGTGTTCAGGAGTTTCTGGCTGCTCTTCATGTCCATCTGACCTTCATCAGATATGGAGTCAATCTGATGGAGGAACATCCGCAAAACAAAAAAAGATCTACATATTTGAAGAAACCAAAACTAAAATATGTCCATCAGAGTGCTGTGAAGAAGGCCTTAGAGAGTCCAAATGGACACCTGGACTTGTTCCTTTGGTTCCTCCTGGGTCTTTCACTGCAGACCAATCAGACTCTCCTACAAGGTCTGATGACTCAGACAGGAAGAAGTTCACAAACCAATCAGAGAACAGTCCAGTACATCAAGAAGATGATTGGTGAGAATCAGTCTCCAGAGAAGAGCATCAACCTGTTCCACTGTCTGAATGAACTGAATGATGCTTCTCTAGTGGAGGAGATCCAACAGGCTCTGAGGTCAGGACGTCTCTCCACAGATAAACTGTCTCCTGCTCAGTGGTCAGCTCTGGCCTTCATCTTAGTGTCATCAGAAAAAGATCTGGATGTGTTTGACCTGAAGAAATACTCTGCTTCAGAGGAGGCTCTTCTGAGGCTGCTGCCAGTGGTCAAAGCCTCCAACAAAGCTCTGTGAGTCCAGGTTCGTTGGGATGTTTCCAAATATATGACTGTTGTTTTTACAGAACAGTATCTTTCTCATTCATTCTGGTCTTATTTTTTCTTCAGACTAAGTGAATGTAACCTCTCTGAGAGAAGCTGTGAAGCTCTGTCCTCAGTTCTGAGTTCCCAGTCATCTGGTCTTAAAGAACTGGACCTGAAAAACAACAACCTGCAAGATTCGGGTCTAAAGCTTCTGTCTTCTGGCCTGAAAAGTCAACACTGTGAACTGGAAGTTCTCAGGTCAGGTTCAAACCCTAGAGGCTACTTCACTCTAGTTCCTGTTGTGATGCGGTTGCGGTGCGGACTCCACAAGAATAAAAAAACATTGAGACCAATCAGAGCCTGAACACCAGCTCCAGCGTGGCTGTGTTGCAGTTGTGGAGCAAAGTTAACTTTCTGCAACAAGTCTACTTTTTTCAAGATGAGCCATGCGAATTCTCATCAAGTTAAAGACATTATGTGTGCCAGACAGGAAGTGAGACACTAGTGGGCAAGGGGCATTTGATATGGTACATCTGAGGTGTTAAACCTAATTTGAACTTTGATCTTTGTTGATTAGATGAGTCCAACAGTGTGATAAAACTAATCAATAACCCAAGTAAATTTGACTTCAAGGCGATACTGATGATTCACTGATGCTGCAGAAACAATCACCCTGGCTAATTTTTAGAGATTTGTCTCAGTTTCCAAGGATCCCAAATCCAGTTCAGTCATGATTTAGCTCCATGTTTATGCTAGGTTTGGCTGGGGTTGGACCCAAGGTGGAGGTAGAAACAGAAGTAGTAGGAGGATTCTGGTGACCTCAAAAAAAGGAACAACAGAAGACACAGGGAAGAAACAGACAAAGACAAAACACTATACACAAAGGGGTGCAGATCATGACAGTACCCCCCAAGGAGGGCTCCCAGACACAAGGAGAGACAACACAGGAACAGAGGGTGGAAGGAGGGGCACCAGGAAGGAGTGCCAGCCTCCCCCCTTCTAACAAACAAACAAAAAATGCCAGGAGGTCCATAGTCAGGTGGGTGGCCCATAGGCCATTCAAAGATGCAGAGCTCAGCTCAGAGGCTGCGTGATGTGGCAAAGCCACTTGGTGGGACAAGACCCTAGGATAGGCTGGCAAGGTGTCCTCCTGGACCCCAGCAAAGACAGACACTAGAGTGGAATGCGAGGTGTCCTCCTGGACGCCACAGAGTTTGGCACTGGAGCAGGGTGCAAGGCATAATCCTGGACCCCTGAAGAGACAGGCACTGAAGCTGGATGTGAGGCATCCTCCTGGACCCTTGCAGAAATGAACCCTGGAGCAGGATGCGGGGCATCCTTCTGGACCCCACGGAATTAGACACTGGAGCTGTATGTGAGGCATTCTCCTGGACCGCTGTAGAGTGACTTGGGAACCAGGTGCAGGCGCTTCTGACTGGACCCCCAAGGGGACTGGCTCAGGAGCTACAGTGGAACTGGAGGGCTCTGGGGTGGTTGGTATATGACCCACACAGCAGGTCAACCCCTTCATCAAATCCAATCAATTTACCCCCTTAGTCTGATGCCTCTGGTTCTGTGTGTAATTGTGTTTTAAGTGTTGTCATGTAACCTGTGTGTTGTGTTTTGTTTCTGTAGGCTTTCAGGCTGTCTGATCTCAGAGGAGGGTTGTTCTTCTCTGGCCTCAGCTCTGAGCTCCAACCCCTCCCATCTTAGGGAGCTGGACCTGAGCTACAATCATCCAGGAGATTCAGGAATGAAGCTTCTGTTAGCTGGACTGAAGGATCCACACTGGAGACTGGAGACTCTCAGGTATGGAGAGACCTGCTGCAGACACACAACATCTGATAGTCAAACATGCGATTGATACTTCACTAACATCTGGTACATTTCCCACCTTACTTGAGCATGCTCCGATTACACCGCTGCAAAAAAAACAACTTCCTTTCCTCCAAATCATGCAGAGAAGTACTGACCTGTCTCTCTCTACCTATTTCTATCTAAAATCATTGAAAGGGTGGTTTTCAAGCAGGTCACAGAATACCTCTCAGAAAGCAATCTTCTTCTCCAATCTAGGTTGAAAAGTGACCACTCCACCAAAACAGTTCTGTTAGCAGTGACAGAAGCCTTAAAAGAAGCCAGAGCCCTCAGTACTTATCCTGATTTAACTTATCAGCTGCATTTGACACTGTCAACTATGGCATCCTTTTGTCCATACTATCTAACATGGGCATCACAGGAAGAGCACACTCCTGGTTTGAATCATACCTTGGATATTCAATGTACTGTATGTACCACATCTCCAAAGGGGTTCTCCAAGGCTCTGTATTTAGACCTCTTCCCATTGCCATAAACACCATCTCACTGGGCCAGGTCATTCAATCACAAGACTTCTCCTAACAATGCTATGCTGATGACACCATATCTAACACAGTGTGCCACCCAGCTCCTGGTTCAGTCTATGGTCATCTCCCTCCTCGACTACTACACAGTGTTGTTTTTGGCAGCCACTTTAGCTTTAGTTTTAGGCCAAGTCTTTTCGATGGCCTTAGTGTCCATAAACTAAAGTGACAGCTGTTCAGGCTTAGTCGAGGCTTCTTTCAACAAGTTCAACAAAAGAAAAGAGATGTACATCCCCAAAAAGCAAGAGGTTAGGATTAGTTAGTTATTGTCGGAGTCCTATAATAGAAAACAAAGTCTGTCTGGACAGTCTACTGTATCTCTCCTCTCAGCAAATCAATTTCACAAAAATTTTAAACAGCAAACATTAAATCCACAACCTTCAGTTTTCATATCCTTTGTTAAACACTCATGCCATCATGTAGCCCTGTACTTCTCTACCGTGACAGTGAACGGTCAACTTGGCAGTGCCAAGCTTCCCATGGATATGAGCCAATCTGTATTTATTTCTGTATATTCAAAATTAATCAACCATCATTCCCAATGGCTGCTTGGCAGGGCCTGGGCCCTCTGGCTCTGTTGGGTCTCTGCCAGGGTCAGGCATCCCTGGGTCTTGAGTGTCTGGGTCAGGGCTGGATCTGTCCTGGTCTGGCCGGCTGCTGATAGAGCCTCTGGGTCAGTTGCTGCGGCCTCCTGGATCCCTGGCACAGCGGCTGCTGGGGGCCTCCCATTGGTTGATCCTTTGTGCATCTCTGGGACTGCAGCGGTCCCTGCATTGGTCTTCTAGGGGACTCCATGCACTGGGTGTCCTCTGGATATCTGGGGCTCGGATCTCCTCCATGTATTCCATGGGTCTTGGGGGACAGGTCTGTGACTCCTCGCACTCACTATTGAACACTCCTATCACGAATCCCTATAAATACACACACGTGTTCACAAGGTGTTCACACAAGTATGGATTCAGCTGTTCTCAAACACCTTAACTTTGGCTGTGGTTGTCACAAATGCACCTTGAATTAATCATCATTGTGTGCCTCTCAGTGACATTGGTTTTGTTTTGGACGAATATGTTGCTTGTTGCTGTGGTATTGCTTTGTTTGCCTTGGGTTTGTTTTTTCTCTCTTTTTCTGCAATGGAGTTGTTGTACCTCTTGTTTTTAAATTTTCTGTTAACTTACCCCTACACCTCTCTTCCTAATGAAAAGTCACTTAGCCCCATCTGGTGCTTAGATCCAGAATACAGCATTTGCAAGTTCTCATTCACCGGTCTGGTGCCCTGGAACTCTCACAAAGCCACATATCTCGCGAGGGTTAGGCTAACCCAATGTGGCTAGCTGCTATGCTAGTGCCAGAGTGTTTTTAGCTCATGATTCCTGATTTTTTCCATTTCTCCCTGCTTGAACACAGCTGATTTCTTTGAAGGAGTAAATAACCGCTCCAGTAGAACGCAATGAAGGCTGAGGAGACATTTTAACAGTTAGATTTAGGGGTTTCTGAGCAAAAACAATGGTGCTAACGTTTTTACGGCAGTGATTTAAAACAGACACCAGGGGGAGCCAAAATAAGCAAAACTGCATAGTATCACTTTAAAATCAAACAAAAAAGCAATTCTAACAAAAACAACAAATTTTGTTCTCTAATATATATCACCTTGTGTTTGGTTACTGCCAAACAGGACATGGGATGGGGGGGGGGGGGGGGGTT
>SSNR01000810.1:48859-61913 GCA_006937965.1 Callopanchax toddi | reverse complement strand
GGGGGGGGGGGGGGGGGGGGGGGGGGGGTTGACCATAAATCTTACAGTATAAGGATTACTAAATCATTGTCTACTAGTATCACAAATTATTTTAAGTCACAATACCAATTTAAGACATTCCCTACTGGTACTACTTTACTACTTTAGTTTTTTTAAGTCCCTGTTTTCCAGCTGAGAGAGACTGTGTCATGATTGGGGTAGTGCAGGACCCAGATGCAGAGGACGGAGGCAGGAACAGGTGAGGTAAAACCAAAAAGTTTTATTGCTGGCTGGACTCAGGACACACAGGACACATGAGGCTGGGGATAGAACACAAGGAACCAACAGGGAGTGACTGAACTAAACAGCATATAGGGAGGGAGTTAATCAAGGAGGAGGATTAGTGCAGGACACAGGAGGAGGAATACAGGCACAAACTGGATACAAGGGGGCAGGACATGACAGTACCCCCTCCTCAAAGGCGGTTAGGGTTACTAACCCAGACTAACCCAGACGCCAAATGGTGATTCTGGAGCAAGACTCACGGACTCTGAAGCAAGACTCGGGGACTCTGGAGCAAGACTCGGGGACTCTGGAGCAAGACTCAGGGACTTGGGAGCAGGATGTGGAGCATCCACTTGGACCTCCATGGAGATCAGCACCGGAACCCTGTGTGGAACGTCCTCTTGGACCCCCATGGAGACTGACTTTGGAGATGAAGACCTCTGAGTCTGCAGCGGCACAGGAGGTTCCAGGGGCTGCAGCACCACAGGAGGGTTCAGGGACTGCAGTGGCACAGGAGGGTTCAGGGGCTGCAGTGGCACAGGAGGGTCCAGGGACTGCAGCGGCACAGGAGGGTCCAGGGACTGCAGCACCACAGGAGGGTCCAGGGACTGCAGCGGCACAGGAGGGTCCAGGGACTGCAGCACCACAGGAGGGTCCAGGGACTGCAGCGGCACAGGAGGTTCCAGGGACTGCAGCGGCACAGGAGGTTCCAGGGACTGCAGCGGCACAGGAGGTTCCAGGGACTGCAGCGGCACAGGAGGGTTCAGGGGCAGCAGCGAGTCAATTTACCTCCTGGATGAAGTCCTCTACTGGGTCCATGGTGGTCAGTTCCTTCTGTCATGACTGAGGTAGTACAAAACCCAAACGCAGAGGGCGGAGGCAGGAACAGGTAAAGGTAAAACCAAAAAGCTTTATTGCTGGACAAACTCAAGAGACACAGGACACATGAGGCTGGGGATACAACACAAGGAACCGATAGGGAGTGACTGAACTAAACAGCATATAGGGAGGGAGCTAATTAAGGAAATGAGACACACCTGTGGAGGATTAGTGCAGGACACAGGAGGAGGAACACAGGCACAAACTGGACACAAGGGGGCAGAACATGACAGACTGATGCTCTGACTCCTCCTCCTTTCAGGGCGGAGCCTGCTGGAGTCCGATGGTTGACACCAGGTCTGAGGAAGTGTAAGTGTGTTTTGATTGGATTCATTCAACCATCTAAAGAGTCAATAAATGAACAGATGATAGATCAATAACTGCAGCTGATTGGTTGTTCTCTCCATCAGATTCCTGTCGACTCACAATCGACACAAACACCGTGAACACAAACCTCAAACTGTCTGATGACAACAGGAAGATGACACTTGTGAAGAAGTTCCAGTTGTATCCTTATCATCCAGAGAGGTTTGATGTTTATCAGCTGCTGTGTGGAACTGGTCTGACTGGTCGCTGTTACTGGGAGGTTGAATGGAGAGGAGGAGTTTATATATCAGTGAGTTACAGAGGAATCAGGAGGAAAGGAGGCAGTAAAGACTGTCTGTTTGGGTGGAATAATAAATCCTGGAGTCTGAGCTGCTCTGATAATTATGGTTATTCTGTCTGGTACAATAACAAAAAAACACAATCCTCCTCCTCCTCTGTCTCTCACAGAGTAGCAGTGTATGTGGACTGTCCTGCTGGCATTCTGTCCTTCTACAGAGTCTCCTCTGACTCACTGATCCACCTCCACACCTTCAACACCACATTCACTGAACCTCTGTATCCTGGATTTGGCTTCTGGCCTGGATCACTTGGTTCTTCTGTGTTGTTGTGTTGAGTTTGATGTCAAGAGTCTCCTCCTGTCAGAGAAACACTTTCACTGTTAAGCAGATAGTTCAGTTTGTTTATGTTTTGATTCAGATATCATGTGTGTACCTGATCCCTCTGCCCAAATGTGCCTTTACGGACTGGGCCTGCATACGGAACTATGTTTGGGGACTCTCTTTGGTGCAACACCTAAGTTTGCATCGCTTATTAGCTTCTCTGAGAGAACTGGTTCATGCTGTTATGCTCTCTGACATTGTTTTAAATAAAGAGGTGTTCTGTTTCAGCTAGCGACTGAGTGTAGTTCAATAGTGACTCCTGGCTTCAAGGTGCTTTCACGGTCCCGATGGCGCAGCCACACACACCCTCATTAAATCCTACCCCAGTACCTCGAAATCAAACTATCCTTTTCTCGTCATATTGAAGAATTCCTCAACATTCAACATGTACACAAATCCATACACAGCAAAACAAGCAATTACTTACTAAAACGAGCAATGACGTAAGCCTTTGCAAGAGGATTCAAAATGGTTCTATGTGCTAAAGCGATCACACAGATGTTTCAAAGTGTTCAAATAGTAAACTTAGACAGTGTCACATTGCTAGTACAAGGTTACTTGGGAGGTGTGAAGGGGTGTAACTCCTTAAAACACAGTCAGATGAGATAAAAGGGGGTTTGTGTTGAAAACACCACGTTCATGAAAACGTTTACAGTGGATGGTATAACATCACCCTTTGGTTTTTAGGAGAACACATGTTAACCTTGGTTTGGTCTAGTTTTTATTTATTACATTTTTCATATTCTTTATGTAAATTAAAAAATGTGTGCTTGATATGTAATTTTAAAAATCTGTCTGATGAAAAATGACACAATTGTGAAAAATGTGTAGAATGTGTATAACAAAAAAAANATATATATCACCTTGTGTTTGGTTACTGCCAAACAGGACATGGGATGGGGGAGTTGACCATAAATCTTACAGTATAAGGCTTACTACATCATTGTCTACTAGTATCACAAATTATTTTAAGTCACAATACCAATTGTCAGTTTTGGATCGAGACCTTCACAGGGGAGGGGCACTAGTAGACTACACAACATGATAGGGTAGTGACATAACAAGTAGGGGGTGGAGAGAGGGATTCATTCTGCAGAGAGGTAGCAGGAGACGAGGTATAACCCAATCTCATGGGACTCACCCATTACTTTTTTGACAGAACATGACTACTTTCGTTTTTTAAGTCCCTGTTTTCCAGCTGAGAGAGACTGTGTCATGATTGGGGTAGTGCAGGACCCAAATGCAGAGGACGGAGGCAGGAACAGGTGAGGGAAAACCAAAAAGCTTTATTGCTGGCTGGACTCAGGACACACAGGACACATGAGGCTGGGGATACAACACAAGGAACCGATAGGGAGTGACTGAACTAAACAGCATATAGGGAGGAAGCTAATCAAGGAGGAGGATTAGTGCAGGACACAGGAGGAGGAACACAGGCACAAACTGGACACAAGGGGGCAGAACATGACAGACTGATGCTCTGACTCCTCCTCCTTTCAGGGCGGAGCCTGCTGGAGTCCGATGGTTGACACCAGGTCTGAGGAAGTGTAAGTGTGTTTGGATTGGATTCATTCAACCATCTAAAGAGTCAATAAATGAACAGATGATAGATCAATAACTGCAGCTGATTGGTTGTTCTCTCCATCAGATTCCTGTCGACTCACAATCAACACAAACACCGTGAACACAAACCTCAAACTGTCTGATGACAACAGGAAGGTGACACATGTGAAGAAGTTCCAGTTGTATCCTTATCATCCAGAGAGGTTTGATGTTTATCAGCTGCTGTGTGGAACTGGTCTGACTGGTCGCTGTTACTGGGAGGTCGAGTGGAGAGGAGGAGTTTATATATCAGTGAGTTACAGAGGAATCAGGAGGAAAGGAGGCAGTAAAGACTGTCTGTTTGGGTGGAATAATAAGTCCTGGAGTCTGAGCTGCTCTGATAATTATGGTTATTCTGTCTGGTACAATAACAAAAAAACACAATCCTCCTCCTCCTCTGTCTCTCACAGAGTAGCAGTGTATGTGGACTGTCCTGCTGGCATTCTGTCCTTCTACAGAGTCTCCTCTGACTCACTGATCCACCTCCACACCTTCAACACCACATTCACTGAACCTCTGTATCCTGGATTTGGCTTCTGGCCTGGATCACTTGGTTCTTCTGTGTTGTTGTGTTGAGTTTGATGTCAAGAGTCTCCTGTCAGAGAAACACTTTCACTGTTAATCAGATAGTTCAGTTTGTTCAGGTTTTGATTCATATATCATGTTCTGCCCAAATGTGCCTTTACAGACTGGGCCTGCATACGGAACTATGTTTGGGGACTCTCTTTGGTGCAACACCTAAGTGTGCATCGCTTATTAGCTTCCCTGATAGAACTGGCTCATGCTGTTATGCTCTCTGACATTGTTTTAAATAAAGAGGTGTTCTGTTTCAGCTAGCGACTGAGTGTAGTTCAATAGTGACTCCTGGCTTCAAGGTGCTTTCACGGTCCCGATGGCGCAGCCACACACACCCTCATTAAATCCTACCCCAGTACCTCGAAATCAAACTATCCTTTTCTCGTCATATTGAAGAATTCCTCAACATTCAACATATATACGTGTACACAAATCCATACACAGCAAAACAAGCAATTACTTACTTACTTACTAAAACGAGCAATGTGCACATAGATGCGGTACAAGTGCCATGACGTAAGCCTTTGCAAGAGGATTCAAAATGGTTCTATGTGCTAAAGCGATCACACAGATGTTTCAAAATGTTCAAATAGTAAACTTAGACAGTGTCACATTGCTAGTACAAGGTTACTTGGGAGGTGTGAAGGGGTGTAACTCCTTAAAACACAGTCAGATGAGATAAAAGGGGGTTTGTGTTGAAAACACCACGTTCATGAAAACGTTTACAGTGGATGGTATAACATCACCCTTTGGTTTTTAGGAGAACACATGTTAACCTTGGTTTGGTCTAGTTTTTATTTATTACATTTTTCATATTATTTATGTAAATAAAAAAATGTGTGCTTGATATGTAATTTTAAAAATCTGTCTGATGAAAAATGACACAATTGTGAAAAATGTGTAGAATGTGTATAACAAAAAAAAGTACTGTAGGTAGTACTTTAGGAAAAATGAATAAAAAATAAAATGGCACATCTTACTAATTTAAAAGAGGTTAATTTTGATCCCAGGATCAAAACGGAAAAACATTTTTTAGAGAGCTGTAGTTGTGTGATGGATGTTGAACCTGAAAATTTTTCATGAGTATACACATCATTCCAGAAGATGAATAAAGTATTACATTTGATTTGATGGACTGACTCATTCTTTTGAAGATGAAAGATGTTTCTTCCTGTTAATAGCCAGTTGGTTTGTTGAGACAATGTAATGTTTCAAGTGTCCGTCCTGAAACAGTAACCATCATCATATACGTAAGTATGTTACAAGTGTATGGATTACGGGGTGGCATTAGCTCAGTTGGTAGAGTGGCCGGTCTGGCAACCGGAGGGTCGCCGGTTCGATCCCCAGCTCCGGCTGGGTTAGATTGTCGTTGTGTCCTTGGGCAAGACACTTCACCCAACTTGCCTACTGGTGGTGGTCAGAGGGTCCTGGGGGGCGCCGGTGCATGGCAGCCCCCGCCTCTGTCAGAGTGTCCGAGGGCAGCTGAGACTACAACGTAGTTTATCACCACCAGTGTGTGAGTGTGAGTGTGAATGGGTGAGTGACTGTTCGCGTTGTACAGCGCTTTGGGGTGTTCTGCACTGTAGAAAGCGCTCTATAAATACAAGCCATTTACCATTTACCATGGAATAAGGTTTGTACCAAAACGATCAACCAAAATATACGGTCCCACACAAAATATATCAAAATGAAGCAACCAAAAAACACATTTCAGAAACAAAAGTATTAAATTTAAAAGAAAAAAACACTCTAAATATAAAATAAAATACTTCATAAAGAAATGTTTATTTTTCTAATCCAAAAATGTATTTCTACTGCTTAAAAATTCATATTTTATTTCTTTAACACACCTTTTTGGTTCTCACTTAATTCTGCTTCAATCAGAACCATTTAGGCTTTTATTCTGAAGGACAAAATTTGATTGGGCTGCACCTCGGTTTTGCTTCTCCTCTAAGTTTTTGCCTTTGAAAAAAGTCTTGGTGGGAGGAGTTTTCCAGTGCTTTGTTCTCATTGGTTATGTGGGTTTGAAGTACATCATGGCTCCATGCCTATGGCAAACAGCTAGAGCCGCCTACTCCAACTCCTCATGAAATACATGATGTAAATTAATCATAATGGATAAATCATTTGTAAAGAAAACAACCCGGTATCGCTAAATGTATGAAATGTGAAGGAAAATGGAACGGGGAAGAGCCTCTGTGGCCACATATGTAGTAAATACCTTAGTACAACATTGTGGAATTTGTTCTCAGAAAGTTTTTCATTTAATTCCACGAACATTTCCATCACATCCACTGAGCGTAATGATGCCTAAAGTCCAAATTCTCCACATTCAGACTGCTTTCTGTAATCTGACGTCAACCACTGAGCTACAATGGGAACAATAACTGCAGTTCTCCATAATTCCACAGGGTGGCGTTGAAGCACAATAACTACAGTGAACTTTGATTTATATTAATCATTAAAGCAGCAGCTGAGCTGTTTAAAAGGCTCTAAATGTTTTGTTGTCATGAACAGAAGTGATATGCAGCCATTCTGGGTTCTGAAAATGTAAATGCATGAAAGCAGCTGGAGTCCAGGAGGAGGTAGAGGAGCAGCAGGGACTGTGTAGAAGGACAGAGCAGCAGAATCCTCTGCTGATCCTCTGTCAGATCCAGAGGAACACAGAATGCTGCTGGACTCTAGATCTGACAGCAGAGCTGTTCTCAGATCAGTTCACACTGCAGCTCTAGGAGTCATCTGGACTTCTTCTGATTCCTCTGTCAGTCAGTGGTGGATGAAGCTCTCTTCTCCTCTCCACCTCACAGAAACATGGTCCAGTCAGAGTCTCTCTGAGAGCAGTTTCTGCTGCCTCAACCTCCCTGATCAGCAGGACACACACATCCTCTCCTCCACTAAACACTGATTCTGGGTCAGGGTGACAAGACATACTGTGACGCCCACCTGTAGAAAGAAGATAAAAGAAAGTGATGAATGAGTAAATTGATAAACAAGTGAAAGTGAAGCAGCATTTTCAGTAGAAAGAGCTTCAGGATAGCAGCTGTGGACTGAAACCAGTGTCCTTTCAGGTCTCATGTTAACATGTTGGACTGAACACTGTAGCGTTAATCCACCTTTATTTTGAATTTCAAGCTTGATAACAAATCAAGACGTGTATACTCTTAAAACTGACATCTGGTTTGGAACACTTCATTACTGCGGAGACACAGTACTGATGAATTCACTGCTGCGTTTAAAGAGTCTGTATGTTGATCATCATCTGCTCTGCTTCTGAAACATCAGCTGACCAATAAACATAGAGGCTGTCTCTGAACACATTTCAACCAAACAAGTGAAGAACAGATGGAGGGTTGTGACCTCTCATCTGACTGGCTGACTTTATTAGCTTTTCTTATCTTTCTGTCCAATCCTGAAACCTGTCACTGTTCTCCTCTCAGAGATTCATTCAGAAAGTTACTGAGAAGCTGCAGGTTCACAGGAAACCCTGGATATTTGCTTTGAGAGACTTTTGTGTTTAGTCAGATTCTGCTGAAAGATCCAACCTTCTACTGACCTCAGAGTCTCCAGTCTGTAGTCTGGACTTTCCACAAGATCCAACAGCTGCTGGACATCTGGTTCTTGAAGATTGTTTCTTCTCAGGTCCAGTTCTATCAGATGGGAGGGGTTGGACTTCAGAGCTGAGACCAGAGAAGAACAGCTGATCTCTGACAAACTGCAGCTCCTCAATCTGAATGAAGAATAACAGATGAGTTTAGAAACAATACAAAACTTTAAAATACTCTGAAAACACTGAAAGCTGTTTTAACATGTTTCAAACTAATAGTCTTCTTTAAGTTGAATCTGTAAAAATAAATAGATTGTTAGGTTCAGCTCTGCTTTAATGTGAAAGTCAAGACTTCAAATAAGAAACAAGGCATGGATTCTCACCAAACAAAGATCTCAGATAGAGTTGTTCCATATTGACTAAATGAATATCAACATTGTTTCCATTTTCCCAGTAATGATAATATGACGGTATTTTATTAACCTATAAAGTGTTCTATAATAGGATATTTACTATTGCAGAATAATATTTTATATACTACTGTATACTTATCTATACTACTATTAACTATAATATTACTTATCTTTAACACTAGTGGGTTTCCCAGACCACTGCAACTTTTCATATTCCTCATCCTATGGTCAGTAGTTAGTCTGGATATGGCGCTAGGGGTTTGTTGTCACCCCATCTTTCACTACAAGCCCTGTTCCACATAAACAGCAGATTGTACAGCACTTCTAGTCCACTAGCCTCTCTGATGCCAAACCAGGATAATGGACAGCAGAGGGAATAGGTATTCCAGTGAATGACCAGCCTAGGCATTATAGTTATTAGACTCTAATGCCAACACAAGTGAGAAGTTTCCTTCTCAATTTTTAGCGCCAGTGTTACACCAGGCTAGATTTGGAATGGATATAACCTTCTGCTACAAGGATGTAGCCTCTGCTGGGTAAGCAATAGTCTTAATTTTGGTTCCAATACCACACTATATTTCTGCCACAAGCTCTAACAAGGGAAATGATGACAGCTTTAAAGCTGTTAGGTTGTTAACAAGTTTGTCTGATTCTCTTTTTTCCCCAATATCAAGCTGCATCAACTTGGAGCAGCAAGCACACTGGTATGACTTATGCAGCACCATTTGAAGATCTCACAGTTCATGGAATATGTTGGTACTTTATTACAAAGTGTAGATTTTACTTGCTTATGCCTGCTTCTTTATCATCCAAATAATCATTTTGATATTAATAAAAATTATATATATTGCAAATTGTCACTCTCAGGAAATCATTTTAGATTAGATTGGATTAGATTAGATTAGATTAGATTACTTTAATGACCACACAGCAAGCTGGTGGAATTTGTTGCCAGTACACAAAGATACAACATTTCAGGTCTCTGACCTTCAGACAAACAAAATGATGAGAATAGCATCTTTATTTACCCATAAATCATTTGAGTAACAAACACACCTGTTTGAAAACTACTTGGAGAAATAAAATATATTTAGAATCCTCTGGGATGTCTCTAGAACATTCAAACTGCACAGGAAATATTGTGTCTGTGAAAATCAGTATCTGACCAAGAGATCAGATTGTAAAAACATCTTAAACAGTCATTTATAGAGATGCACAGAAAACCACTGAACCAAATCATAGAAACAGTCTGAAGATCTCTGGACAAAAGAATGTGAAAGACAACATGTGGACTCTAAATGTCTGGGCTATGAGGACAGATAGAGACAGTTGATAAGAAAGGTCCCATATCAAACTGCTCAGTTCAAACTTTTGGAGCTAAAGTGTTCAGAGTCTGGATCCAGTTTCAGAAGTAAAGAGGTTTAATAATCTCCTCTAACCAGGATATTTCATGACCTCAGTTCCAATGGATCTGAATGGAGAAATGTTGTGTCTCTCTTTGTGAAATGTCCAGCCTCTGGACCAGATGGAACAGGATTTCTGACAGCACTGTGATGGTCAGCAATGGGATCCAGAGTTTTGTCAACAAGGACATTTCAACATGAAAATCAATCTGGAGCAAGAACCAGATTTGATCGTTTAAAATCAGTAGCTGGGAGCTCTGTTCTGTGTTCGGATCCAATCACTGATTTTTTTGTTTACTAGTTTTGGTCTGACACCCAATGAAGTTGAACTTTAATGTCACCATAACTTTCAATCTCAGCACACAACAAAACATGTCTGACCTCAGAGTCTTTAGTGTACAGTATGCACTCTCCAGAAAAGCACACAACTCTTTCACTCCTGAATCCTGCAGGTTCTGGTTCTGACTCAGGTCCAGTTCTATCAGATGGGAGGGATTGGACTTCAGAGCTGAGCTCAGAGAAGAACAGCTGATCTCTGTCATCTTGCAGCTCATCAGTCTGAATAAAAAATACAAAATTTAAATTAAATCATTTACAACTCCTTCAGACTTGTTCTGGTTCTATAACATTGACTTGCATTTATCTCCATGACAACAGACTCATCTCAATAACAGAAGCGGTACTATGAATCCTGCTGTCCACACTGAAAATGAGCGGTCTGTTTCTGACACAAATCCACTTCTGAGTTCATCTGACACTGATATGAAGCACTTTACTGTGTTCATTATGTTTTTTTCTCTCAAAAATGATTATAGGTTCTTTTCTTTAGACATGTACATGTTCTTTGAGTAAGTTTTTACTTTTTGACATGTTTCGACGTGCATCTGCGGCCTTCATCAGAAGTGTCACTGGTGTTGGTGTGACGTGCCGGTGGAGATGGGTGTGGCCAACCCCGCAGATCTGACAGGTCGGGGTTGGCCACGCCAATCGGTAAGAACAGCTGATAAACGACACGTCACACCAACACCAGTGACACTTCTGATGAAGGCTGCAGATGCGCGTCGAAACAAGTCAAAAGGTAAAAACTTACTCAGAACATACATGTCTGAAGAAAAGAACCTATAATCATTACTGATATGAAGCTTCAGCAGTTTGACACTAATTATGAGGTTCCTTCTAAAGTTCCAGGTTCAAATCTTCCTTGACATTGAGCCTTCTTTTCTAGTTATTTTTCCTTTTAAAAAAAGTACAATAAACAGGAATGTAGGGTTCTACTCTACTTTATATTTAGACATAAATATCAGCATTTAAATAACATCAAACTAACCTGTAGATCACATTCACAACACATCTTGTGTTTATGAGTTAACTTTTCATTTTCTCAAAGACATTATTTTAGTGAGAGCTATACAGACTACTGAGACCAACATCCCTCTGATATTTAGAACTCAGTTTGGACCTTTGGAGGAAAATCATTAGATCTCTTCACAAACAGCTGAAACAATAAAATATTTTTGGTTTTGTGTCAGAAAAATCCATAAAATCAACTCAAATGTAAAATGTTCATGTTTAAATGAAATAAACTGAAAAACAAAGTTTGATTTGACTGACTTTAGCTCCTCCAGTCTACAGTTTGGACTCTCCAGCCCAGCAGACAGAATCTTTACTCCTGAGTCCTCCAGGTGGTTCAGACTCAGGTCCAGTTGAGTCAGATGGGAGGAGTTGGACTTTAGAGCTGAGGCCACGACTTCACAGTGAGTCTCTGAGAGTTCACAGTCAGAGAGTCTGTCAGAAAACAAGAAAGGGAATTATTTGGTGATGAAAATGGACAATTTATCATTTAATTTAAAGAGAAAATAGTTGAACTCTTCCTGTTGGATGGTTTTTTTTTTTGCCCTTGAGTGGTTAGGCTCATCTGATTTGTTTGATCTGAAAAAAAGATCTGCCACATATTTTTAGCATTGTAGAGCAGACTTGAACTTCTGGGACACGATGTGGCACTCTTTGAAAATCCACTCTCATTGACTTCAATGGTTTGTATTTAAAATCACAGCTCAGGCATGAAGCAGCATGTTCATCTCTGAAGGACTCCATCCTTCAGTCATCACTATCATCATCATCTTAATCATCATCTTTATCATCATCATCATCATGGACCTACCGAGCCTTCCTGCAGTTCCTCACAGCTGGAATCAGCCTCCATCGCCCTTCCTCTGATGTGTTGTACTTCTTCAGGTCCAGTTCATCTAGAACCTCCTCTGACATCAGCAGCATGTGGGCCAGAGCTGAACACTGGATCTCTGAGAGTATCTCTGATCTGGTATCTGACTTCAGGAACTCCTGGATCTCCTGATAAACTGAGAGGTCCTTCATCTCCATCAGACAGCGGAAGATGTTGATGCTTCTGTCAGGACAGATGTTAGCTGTGTTCATCTCTTTCAGGTTCTTCAGGACTCTGTGGATGGTTTCTGGACTGTTCTGTGTCTGACCCAGTAGACCTCCTAAAAGGTCCTGGCTGGACTCCACAAAGAGGCCATGAAGGAAGCAAACAAACAGGTCCAGGTGGCCAGTTTTACTTCTGAGGGACTTCTCTATGACTTTCAGCAGAAAGACATCCAAAGATGAAACTGAATGTTTCTTTACAAAAAATCTGGAAATCTTCTCTAAAAGAGACTTTAATTTTGCATCTTTGTTATTCAGGAAGTCCTCCAGAACATCAGTGTTCCTGCTGGTGAAGCAGTGGAACATGTAGACTGCAGCCAGAAACTCCTGAACGCTCAGATGAACAAAGCAGTAGACTGGTTTCTGGAAGATCACACACTCTCTCTTGAAGATCTCTGTACAAAGTCCTGAGTACACCGAGGCCTCTGTGACATCCAGACCACACTGCTCCAGGTCTTCTTGGTAGAACATGATGTTTCCTTCCTCCAGATGTTCTAACGCCAGCCTCCCCAGCTTCAGAAGAACCTCCCTGTCAGCCTGGGTCAGCTCCTGTGGACTGGTCTCAGGTCCTTCATGGTACTTGTTCTTCTTCCTCTTGGTCTGAACCAGCAGGAAGTGTGAGTACATGTCAGTCATGGTCCTGGGCAGCTCTCCTCTCTGCTCTGTGCTCAACATGTGGTCCAGAACTGTAGCAGTGATCCAGCAGAAGACTGGGATTCCACACATGATGTGGAGGCTCCTGGAGGTCTTGATGTGGGAGATGATTGTGCTGGAGCGCTCTTCGACCACTCCTCTTCCTCCCTCTGTGAAGACATTTCTTCATCATCACTGATCAACAAGTGGACCAACAGATCCATTCTAACATCTCTGATACAGGATGAAGACAAACCTGGAGTTTCAGTCTGTTCACTAGAGCAGTGTTTTTCAACCTTTTCTGGGCCAAGG
>SSNR01000810.1:35652-47349 GCA_006937965.1 Callopanchax toddi | reverse complement strand
CCCAAACAGGTATAAACACCTGTGTCACATGGTTCCGGTGGGGTACCCCGCAAGACCACACATACCGGTCTTACTGGAGGACTCACTGAAAGGTGAAGCCCTCTACGATACCGGTTCAGAAGTGTCAACCATGTCCCGTCCGTTCTATGAACGCCTCCAGGCAGCGTCAGACCGCGCCGGAGGTAAACTGCTAGTGGCACCGTGTAGACTAAAGATCTCAGGAGGCTACCCCAACTCCACAACCGTGACCTCCCTGGCATTCACCAGGCTCAAGGTAGGTTGGATGGAGATGAGGCACCCCATTTTTGTCGCTGACAATGAAAATTTTCCACTTATCTTCGGGAGAGACCTCACAAGGCGTTTCAGCCCCACAGTAGATTACTGTGAGTATCAGTTATGGACTGAACTAGCTGAACCATTGGAAGGGGATTTCACAACTGCTACAACAGCAGTAGAGGCCGCGTTCGAGAACGTTGGACCCGACTCCCCACCCAATCGGGAGAAACTAGTTCTTCCTCTAATCAAAACTCCACAGGGTTTCCCTTCAGGTGGACCCCTAGACAGCCTACCACAACCCATACACAGTGTGGAAGAGACTGAAGTTCTGACGGACGACGGTGGGTGTGACAACCCCCGTCAACCCACGTTCGAACAGCCTCTTCCTAAGACTCCTGCTGCAGCGAGTGCAGCAGAGGACGTCACCCTCGAGGTGACCGCCGACTGCTCACCCCCGTTGCTGGTAAGAGAGCCTGCTGTATGTAAGGTTTTGTTGGCTACGGGTCCAACCAATGAAGACCCACTTCATAAACTACGGGAAATATCAAAGCTCATCAGAAAGCTCTTGCCCGGTCGAAGGGATCCTCAATGGGTCCATAGTCTTATCACTATGATCGATTTTCAACTACACAAATACCCTGGTCTCTCTAACATGGAAAAACTCCATCTTTTGGACTTCTCATCGAACTTTGTTCTGAGTGAGTTCATATACAGTCTGCCTATGGACGTTAGACTTGATTTCGGTCGTCTGCGTCAGGCTATCCTGGACCACTACTTGGTAGCTGGTCTTACAGATGTCAGTCCATCCACGGCATCTGTTCCACCAGTCACAGACTCGCTCACTGAGAAAAGGGGGGTCACAACACGGGTTGATCCTCCTCTGACTCAGTCTGATCTATCAGTGTCAGGCCCGGATCCTCCGGAGGCCGACGCTGACACTTCTGAGGACTACTTTGACGCTCCCCTGCCCCCGGCAGGACAGGTCGAATCATCTCTGCTATCAGCAGAGTCCATAGTTCACCTGCCCGATCAGGTAAGTCCCCCGACGCCCCACATTGTACCAGTTCTTCCCCCAGAGGAACAGGTTAAGGCTTCTCTGTCGTCGACAGAGTCCACTGACCTTCGCTGCAGTCCAGCTGCAGCTCCAACCAGACCTCAGTCCACCCATTCGGGTNTCACTGAACCTCCTCCTGAAGTACTCCTCCTTCTGGGCGTCGGTGAAGCCTCGTACTTCTGTTACCCTGTGGACACATGAAGGAGGGATCTGATTGGCTGCTGCAGGTCTGGAGGTGATCCAGACCAGAGCCGAGGGAAGCAGGTTCCCCTTGATGAGGTTTGTCAGCAGCACGTTGACTGATGACCTCTGTGTGACCTCAGAAACCAGCTGACTGCTGTTGAAGTCCAGTGAAAGTCTGCTTTCATCCAGACCATCAAAGATGAAGAGAAGTTTCCAGACAGCCAGCTTCTCTGCTGGGAGCTTCTGGAATGTTGGATGGAAAACCTGGAGCAGCGTGAGAAGACTGTACTGCTCCTCTCTGATCAAGTTCAGCTCCCTGAAGGACAGCAGAACCACCACATGGACATCTTGGTTCTCCAAGCCCTCGGCCCAGTCCAGAGTGAACTTCAGCACTGAGAAGGTTTTTCCAGCTCCAGCGACGCCGTTGGTCAGAACCACTCTGATGGCTCCATGTTGCTCAGGTAAGGCCTTAAAGATGTCCTGGACCCTGATTGGAGCCTCAGGGAGCCTCTTGGTCCTGGAAGCGGTCTCCAGCTGCTCCACCTCATGTTGGGTCTGAACCTCTTCACTCTGTCCCTCTGTGATGTAGAGCTCAGTGTAGATCCTGTTCAGGAGGGTTCTACTTCCTGGTTCATCACTTCCTTCAGTCACACGTTCACATCTCCTCCTCAGACTGGCCTGATGTTCTTCTAGAACCTCCTGCAGACCAACATCTGCTGAGACATGAGACACAGAGCAGATCTGAACCTCCAACATCTGACTGGTGCTTCAACCTGAATCATCTCGAGAAGATCTGAAATCTTCATTCTGAACCAACAACAAGGTGTCTGAAATCAACAGGTTACCTGAACGTCTCACCTTGTTCTGAGCTGCTCTGATTGGCTGTCTGCTGTCCACTCCTGGGTCTGGATCTGTCTCCACACTGGGGACAGGAGGAGAGTCCTGATGGAGCAGACTGGTCCCAGTAGGAGGAGATGCAGCGTCTGCAGAACCAGTGTCCACAGCTGGTAGAGACTGGATCCTTCAGGACGTCCCGACACAAAGAACAGCAGGACGGCTGCTCCTCCTCACCAACTGGACTCTGGTTCTTCCTGTGAGGATAAAGAAAACAATTTGTAAAGTTAGAGTTGAAAAAGGTCTAAAGTTCATAAAACAATACTTCTATATAAGAACAGTTTACTGTAGTTGTGTGTTTTGGTTGGGTGTGTTTTCTCAATGCTAATTCGCCTTCGCCTGCAAATCCAGATCCAGGGTGCGGGGGCAGCATCCCAAGTAGGTACGCCCAGACCACCTTCTCCATGGTCACCTCCACCAGGCCCTCCAGCAGGACCCCAAGGTGTTCCCAAGACAGATTGGAGCAGAGGATGTTCTAGACTTTTTTTTGTTGTCCAATCATAATCTATTTTTAGCTGTAACTTCCTGACAGCTTGATACAACCCAGCTGATTGATTCCATAGTGTGTCCTGATTTAATCAACTCCACGGTGAGTCGTTTGGTTTGGTTGTTTCTTTTGTTTTACTAAATATGAGGCGCTACCTTCAACCCACTGATGAGCTAATGCTAGGCTAATGAGCTAATGCTAGGCTAATGAGCTTTAAGTCCTGATTGGTCATTTCATTCATTAAACAGTGACATGTTTTTGTTGTCAATATGGCCGAACGTTAGACCAATCGATAGAATACTTTGTTTATTGTAGTTTTGTCCATTTTGGATGTTTTTCACTACTTTTCCTGTTTAATGCCAAAACAACCTATGGGACTTTTGAACTGATTGATGTGAGAGATTATAATTTCCAACTTGTTGACCTAAATTACATTGTTAAAGGATTGTTATGATTCCCTGTCTGGTCTGTTTTAGTTCTTCTCTGGTCTGGTTTACCTTGTCTGTTTCCCCTGTGTTCCCGGCTCCTGCTCTCGCCCCTCCCTCACGTGTCAAGTATCTCCAGGTGTTTCTTGTTCCGTTGATTTCAACCACAGTATTTAAACCCTTCTGTTTCTTGTCTCGTCCTCGGTTCATCTGTTTCTGTTCCTGCCTGTTTAGTCTTAGCCTGTTTTCTACTAGTCATAGTCAGTTCCTGTTTAGTTCATTTAATAAACCATCATTTTTGGATTACCTCCGTCTCCTGCCTCCTGCTTACCAGCACCTTGGGTCCACCTGCCTGTTCACAGCCACCGTTCATGACAAGGATTTCAACTTTTTAAACTAAAACCTTTTGAGTTTTTGTCGACTAAAACTGGACTAAAACTATAGACATGACTAGAATGGGACTAAAACTAATCAGCATTTTAGTCCAGAAGACTGAGACTAAAACCAAAGTGGCTGATAAAAACGGGTTAAAAAGAGTCTCCATCCATCCCAAAAACGTTGAAATTAAAATAAACAGAAATTCAACCTGTAGCTTCAATGAGTGAAGAGTCTCGTGAAGATTCAGCTTTTATATCATTTAATAAATTAGAACAACTATAATAAGGACTGGTTTCATTCTGAGAAAGGCCTGGACCTTTTTACATAAAAAGCTTTTAAAATCAAAGAACTGAGAAACCATTCATCATGTACTCACACATAGTGATTTCACTGTGACGTATTTTATTAACGTTACTGGACTTTATGTTAAATCGGACCACCTTGTGTAAAACAGAATAAATGTAAACATGATGCTGAAGAGACTGATCAGTTTTTAGCACATTTTTTAAAATCAGGCCCACGGACTTTGTTCCTTAGACCCACCAAAGTCCATCACCAGAGGTCCATAACATTACACACTAAACTACAACAATCACATCTTCTTCAGATGTTTGTTTTTTCAAGCTTCTATTATGTAATCACGATGACATCATCACCTGATGATCTACCGTAGTTATCCTGTTGACATTCAGAGTCACTCACCTCTCTGATGCTGGAGGTTGATCTGATTTAAACTCCATAAACAACTCCTTTGTCCAGTTGCTCTTAAAGGACACACAGCTGGGTCCAGCTCCAGGTCCAGGTCCAGCTTTGAGTCTCTGATGTTTCCTGTTTAAAACAAAATGTTTTCATTCTGAATGAACTGGCTGACTGATGTAGAGGTGAGTCAGTCAGTGAGACTGGATCCTGGAACATTCTGGATCAAAGGAACAGGATTCTTTGTTCTCAGTTGTTGAAGCTGAAGGATCCTTTCCTGCTGCAGGACTCCACATCTGGACCTCTACAGTCCATCTGGTCCAGGTCTCCTCCTCCTCTTCCTCAGCAGACATTTCATTGTTCTCTAACTGGATTCCAGTGGATCAGCTGATGCTTCAGTCAGTAACAGGAACAGCTGTTGTTTTTAATATGACCAACAATGCAGTTGTGATCGTTTTGTGGCCAGGTTTAACAAAGAACACAAACAGCTGTTTTGATGTGGGTTTCTCCTCGCTCGGTGCAGCTCCTGTCTGTCACCTCGCTCTCTGATTGGCTACACGTCACATTCCACAGGCTGCCCTTCAGGGGGACGCCACAAACGCTGCAATGTCCCTGATCTGTAATCGACCATAGCACTCTGAACTCACCACACATGACGGGAATATCTGATAAGATTTTGATTTTGAGCCAGTACGGTAATCAGTGGCATCCTTAAAGGAGTGGTTTTCTGGGTTATTTTATAGTTTTGCATTGTTCTCTAGTGTAATTCAATGCTATCTATGTGATTTTTATAAAAAAGAAGCCTTGATGCTCAAAATATAAGCTTTAGAAGTTTGCTATTCTACAGCAGAGTTTGAAACAGCCGGATTCTCATTAGATATGCACAGCCCTCGCTTCTGATTGGCTGTAGGTATTTGATCCTGAAACATGGCAGCTCGGCTTTATGTGGATAAAGTTAGGGTCGAAGGACAAGTTAGAAGAACCCCTTCCTCAGCGTTTGACAATGAATGATTCAGAAGGGTAATACTCACAATAGAATTTACATTTTCTCCTAAAGCTCAGCAGCAGCCTCGAGCTAACAGCCGTTCGCCGTTCGCTCCCCGCATGCGGGCTGCTGTCCACACCGAACTCCGAGTCCGCCTTCTGTACCGAGGCTGACTCTTCCCACGTCCCGCATTAGTCCTTCAGCCAAAAAGTCAGCTGTGTTTTCCACCAACGAGAAGCGAAAGTGAAACTCCGCCGATCTCCTTCACATGCTCGCCGCTACTCTCACCTCACGCACACACACTGCTCTCAGTACTGTGTGTCCTAACCAAAATACCTCAGAATAAGTTCTAATTTCACCAAGATTAGCCAAAATATATTACAAAGTTAGCCAATAGCTGCACCTACAGAATTATTAACTTCCATGAAGAAAAAATAAATAAATAAATAAATAAAGCTCCAGAGTTCAAACTCAGAACCTCCAGATTTGCAGACAGTGTTACAAAGCTGCTACGCCACACACCAGTTATGTTACATGCTTTGTTTTTATTTACATAAACATTAGGTATCAGTTCTGTTTTGTGAGGTTTGATCTCTGCAAATGACACACGCCTGTCTGCATTCCGCCATGTTGAATTATGAAAAAAAAGCTAGCAGCTGGGCGGACCGAAAGGCATCTCAGCGAATACACGTTGTGACATCAAACCGCGCACAAATGCAGGTCCGCATTTCACAGGTCATAAATTACACATTCTGTTTTTTCTTAATAACCAGGAAACAGAGAATTTTCATGTTTGGCCTACAGGACAGGCTCAGGGGGACCTATTAGAAACTATGAAGTCATGAAAAACATGGATTCTGAATAAACCACTCCTTTAAGATTGTCTGAAGAGGAGAATGGGAGCAAAAACTGACTTAAAGAGCATATTTTAAGTTAGACACTCCCTCAAACAAATGTTTAGATAAATATAATAGAAACTGTTTCTGAATAAAAATTTACACAAATTCAGCTTATTTAGGCTCTTGGATTCATTTTTGTGAGAATTTTCTATTTTTTCACCAAACCGGAAGTGACGACAGTTCAGGGAGACCGTTGGTTCTCTATATAGAAAACTGATACACTGCATAAATACAAATCCTGTCTACTAGACTAAACCTGGTAACGCTTTCTGAAGATAATCTCTGTGCAGCTCCTGACTTTGTGTTATTTTCTTCATCTGTGAGGTTTAAAACAACGTGTTTACAGAAGTACGTCTCCATGGAGACGCTGCGTCATGTCCTTGCTCCGTTCAGCAGAGGCCTACAGCTGTTCTTTGTCATAAAGTAGTCCCCAGTATAAAATAGTTCCTGTAATTCCTTTGTGTTACTTTTTATTTTCACTTCCAGTCGATCTGTTTACTGAGGTCACTAGGCAGAGTTAGTATCACTAGTATCACTACTGAGTGCGTTTTAAGGACTTTTTCTCACAGTGCTAGTTGTTACCATTCACTTACAGTGTTTTACGCTAAGCTAAAGGAGTCCTGCTGGATCAGGATAACAGCTGGACTGGTTCTGACCCACTGATCAAACTCTGAGGAATATGGAAACAAACAAAAATCACTTTCTGGTGGAATGTCCCTTTAACTACATGTGAACTGGCCTTAAGACCAAGATACATGAAATAAAGATGCAACTGAAAGAGATTCAACAGCCTCCACTTACTGTTGATGACAGGAGACACTTTGCTTGAAATCAATAGGATGCTCCAGTGACCAGTTGCTCTTAAAGGACACACAGCTGGGTCCAGGTCCAGGTCCAGGTCCAGGTCTCCTCCTGTGAATAAAGACGTTGAGGTGATGTGACTCTGACATGGAGAAGAGTGGTGGACACTTAGAGATGATGATCTGACCTCTGGTTCTCATGTTCTCCACTCAGACTGGTTCTAGAGGGAGGGACTTCCTCCTCTCTGTCCTCACTCTGATCCATGCTGCTGAATCACATCAGATCACTCTCTGCCTTCATCTGCAGAAGAAAAACACATGTTTCACTCTCTAACCAACATGAACTCTGATCCATCATAAAACCAGTTAATGATCCAACTGGAGTCCAGATCAGAGTCCAGTCCAGCATCAGGATCTGAGCTCAGGACTCCAGTCTGAGTCTGTGAGTGTTCAGAGGGTCAGAGGTCACCAGAGAGGTCCTGACCAGTCAGAGTTGGTGTGTTGGAGGAGAAACCAGCAGCAGATGTGATGTGAAGTGTAGAGGTGGACCAACCTGCAGCTCCTCATCAACCATCACTCACAGATTGTTCTGCAGCCTCAGCTGCTCTGACTCAGGTCTCATCAGGAGACGTAATCTGTCTCTACTTGGAGACACGTTGGACTTACTCAGCGTCTTCACTCTGTCTGAAGCAGGTCTGTAGAAGAAGAGAGAATCCTGGTCTTCTCCTCCGTCCTCCGTCAGTCCTCTGAGTCTGCAGGCTGCCGTCGCTCTGAAAGCAGTCTGAAAGTGCTGCTCACAGGTCAAAGGTCAGCTGCTGCACCTTCCTCTGACTGTAAACTCATTAATGATTAACCTGCGGGCTGAGTCTGCGTATTTATAAAGCACAAACAAAGTAGGCAATAAGGTGAGTGGTAAAAGTCAGAAAGACAAACAGCAACAAGAAGGAGATAAGAGGTCCAGACCTTCTGGTCCTGGTGTGAGAGTGTGGATCTGTTTATGTGTAGCGTTTTGTCTGCTTCTGCATGTAGGTCAGGAAACTACCCGGTAACACGAAACTCCGTGAGCCTGGAGCTGATGAAGCATGATCACCTTTACTTTTGAGTTTGGATCTTTAGAAACATCCGGTTGTCTGACCTGAGTGTTTAGAGTCACGTCGAAGAAGACTGAGGAGATGAGAAGGACTTTAAAGGTTTTTTAAAAAACAACAATGAATTAAAAAAATGTAAATTCAAGTCTATAAGAAAGTGTAATTTTACATCATATAAATTCATCTTTTGTTCCCTTTTTGTTGCTTCAAACTAATCAATTAAAGTCATTTTGAGGCAGATTTAATCCATTACAGATAAACTGAATGCTACAATCACTTCTTGACAGGTGAAAAAATCAGTTTGAAGTTGATGTAAAAATACAGTTGATGCTTTAATCAGGTGACCTGTAAACTAAATCTAATCCTTTATTGTCAGGTGGACAGATGAGAAGGTTTCTACAACCAGTGTTGGGGAGAATACTTTGCAAATGTATTCAGTTATAGAATACCGAATACCTGTTTTAAAATGTATTTTGTACTGTATTCCGTTACTTTGCTTAATCCTGGTACTGTATTCTAAATACTTAGAATACTTCCCCTATAAAACACGATTTAAGTCTGTTGCAAAGTGATGTTCTTGATGTTCATTGTGCTCCAGATGGAAAGCTCTTAACATGAAACCCACATTTGTGGGGAAACCACAACAACAACATCAAGCTAACGTCATTTCAGATACAACACCGACACTGTAAATGTGAGAAATGACAGAACTAACAGGATACAGGCTGTTAAATAAAGCAATAAGGAAGCAAAACTAGAAAGATAAAACTAACTTTAAGGTGTTTCTTCAGATTAGATTAGAGTCTTTGGACGCAGCTAGTAGGTTGTTAGCTGGCAGACAAAGATCGCACTGCATCTTCATATTTCGCTCGCTCCGTTCCTTTTTTAGAGTGAAAGTTAGCTTGAATGTCCAGGACATGAATGCACTGATTCCTCCACTGCTGGTAGGTTGATTCAGCTGCGGTTGTGCCTCCAAACACTCCACCTCTTGGTCTGAATCCATACGACGCTAGCTGCTACCTGCTGCTACCAGCTGGTCGGGAGTGTACCCTCGTGTTTTTTAGGGTTGTTATGGTAACGGAGGCACATTGTTTAGGGGCATTATGGGATAGATAACCTGCACAACATGGAGACACAAGTATTCCAAGTATTCCAATGGTATTACGAAAGTAACTGTATTCTGAATACCATGTTTAAAAATAGTAACTGTACCGGAATACAGTACGTCAAAATAGTATTCTAAATACATGTACTCCGATACTACCCAACACTGTCTACAATAAAACTATTAAAACAGGGTGAGCCTTAGTAAACAGCTGCAGTCCTGATTGGACCAAATTCAACCTGCTACCTTTATCAGACATCAATGAGCTCAGAGCTCATCTGGTCTGGTGAATGTTGGGTGGGTTTGTGCACCTCGCCCTTGTCATGGATGTGTTTTACGACAGTGCTGTAATGGTGTGTAAACGCCTGTAGGGGGGAGCCTAACACGTGCTTCAATAAAATATCCACTAGTGTTCAAGAGCTACTCTCTGTATTCCTTTTTAAATAGATACATTATCTATCACATGGTGTCAGAAGTGGGCGAGAGTGGCGAAGTTTCAACCACCGGAGAGTTTTTGTTTTGAGAAGCCTGCTGAGTGGCCTGACTGGAAGAAACGTTTTACCCGGTACAGGACCGCGACTAAACTGGACAAGGAGGAAGGCCCAGTTCAAGTGAGCACGCTGGTTAATGCCCTGGGAAGGGAGGCTGAAAACACTATGAGCTCTTTTACGTTCGGGGACGGAGAAAGTGGAGACGACGTCGTACTGGCAAAGTTTGATGCATATTTTGTCCCAAGACGTGACGTAATTCACGAACGTGCCTGTTTTAACCAGAGAGTACAGCACGAGGGAGAGCGTGCAGAGACATTCATCCGGGCACTTTATGAACTCTCTGAGCACTGCGATTTTGGACAGAAACGGGAAGAGCATATCAGAGACAGAATAGTGGTGGGTATTCTGGATAAAGAGCTCTCTCAGAGGTTACAGCTGCTCCCGACTCTCACTCTGGAAGCCACCGTACAAGAGGTGAGGCAGTCGGAGGAGGTAAAGCTGCAAGTCAACCGACAGGGGGAGCGAGCGCGTGTCGTTCAGGAGATTAAACAACAACAACGTGGCGCGGGCGCTAGGACCAAGCAGAGATGGCCACACCGTGACAGAGATAAACAAAAGGGCAGTGACGGAGACAGCAGGAAATGTGGACGCTGCGGTCAAACACCTCACAGTCACTCGGAACGTTGCCCAGCCAGAGAGTCTACCTGCAATAAAAGTGCTAAAAAGGGACACTGGGAAAGAATGTGCCAAAGAAGACTGGTGAGTGAAGTGACTGAAGGTAATGTGAATGATGACCGGTATTACCTGGGCTCAGTTAACGGAACGTCATGTGACCTGGATGAGTGGGCGGTGATGGTACAGATTGGCGGAACTTCAGTATAGACTCTGGAGCCGACTGCAGCATTTTGAGTGAGACAGTGTATAACTCACTGGAGTCAAAGAAAGCCCTGCAAAAGACGGAGAACGTGTTGAGCGGACCAGGAGGTGATGTCAACTGTTTGGGACCGTTTAGTACACAGACTGTGCACAAAGGGGAAACATACAGTGGTGTGAAAAACTATCTGCCCCTTCCTGATTTCTTATTCTTTTGCATGTTTGTCACACACAATGTTTCTGATCATCAAACACATTTAACTATTAGTCAAAGATAACACAAGTAAACACAAAATGCAGTTTTTAAATGATGGTTTTTATTATTTAGAGAGAAAAAAGATCCAAACCTCCATGGCCCTGTGTGAAAAAGTGATTGCCCCCTGAACCTAATAACTGGTTGGGCCACCCTTAGCAGCAATAACTGCAATCAAGCGTTTGTGATAACTTGTAACGAGTCTTTTCCAGCGCTCTGGAGGAATGTTGGCCCACTCATCTTTGCAGAATTGTTGTCATTCAGCTTTATTTGAGGGTTTTCTAGCATGAAGCGCCTTTTTAAGGTCATGCCACAACATCTCAATAGGATTCAGGTCAGGACTTTGACTAGGCCACTCCAAAGTCTTCATTTTGTTTTTCTTCAGCCATTCAGAGGTGGATTTGCTGCTGTGTTTTGGGTCATTGTCCTGCTGCAGCACCCAAGATGGCTTCAGCTTGAGTTGACCAACAGATGGCCTTCAGGACATTCTCCTTCAGGATGTTTTGGTAGACAGTAGAATTCATGGTTCCATCTATCACAGCAAGCCTTCCAGGTCCTGAAGCAGCAAAACCTCCCCAGACCATCACACTACCACCACCATGTTTTACTGTTGGTATGAGGTTCTTTTTCTGAAATGCTGTTACTTTTACTCCAGATGTAACGGGACACGCACCTTCCAAAAAGTTCTACTTTTGTCTCGTCGGTCCACAAGGTATTTTCCCAAAAGTCTTGGCGATCATTGAGATGTTTTTTAGCTAAATGGAGACGAGCCTTAATGTTCTTTTTGCGCCTTGGAAATCTGCCCTGCAG
>SSNR01000810.1:5220-16288 GCA_006937965.1 Callopanchax toddi | reverse complement strand
TGTTTCCGGCGGTCCGTCCCCAAAAAATGTCCGGGCGGCATTTTATGTTCCCATAATTTTAAATAAATATAAATAATCGATTTTGAACACTTATGAATCGGAATCGATTTGGAGCATTTTAAATCACGACTAATCGATTTTTAGTGAATCGGCACACCCCTACGAACCACCTCAACTGACTCCTCTCAATATGGAGGAGCAGCAGTTCTACTCCGAGTCCATCCTGAATGTGCGAGCTCCTCACCCTATCTCTAAGGCTGGTTCACACGGCAGGATTTTCAAATTGTCGGATGATTTTAAATCATGAGAGACCACACTCTTAACGAGAAATTTTCCTTTAAAAATGGCGGACACTGACCGTTCTGGTCCTACAGTGTGTGGTGGGATCACACACGAACCGATTTTACACACAAACATTCCCAGATCAGACGTGAAATCTCGCAGAACTTCACGAGATCAAACGTGACTTTGGAGTAAACAAACGTGAAAGGTTTTATTTTTATTAAAAACAATGAACGGGAGGTGTTTTGGGCATATCCTGCCGGCAGGAGGCCCCCGGGACGACCCAGGACAATCTGGAGGAAATACATCTCCAGGTTCCGATCGGACCAGAGCGCTCTTAACCCACCACACACGAGAGGATTATCTGATGAGATTATTTTTAACGATCAGGCGCGTCTTTAAGATTGTCGGAGGAGGAGAATCGGGGCAAACAGTAAATGTAAAACATCAGGAACTCCCCATCGCCTCCTGATACTGGAGCTGCCTTCAGGAACTGGTCCTAATTAAGACACATTTACACAAAGGTGGGGAAAAAGGTTAGAAAGTAGAAGAAACCGTAGGATGGGTTAGGCTGGCTTTAGGAAAAGAGACACCAAAAACTTGACTATGTCCTCAGTGAAGGAGGTCAAACTGAAGACGTTTCAAAGCCAGATCAGCTTCCTGGCCTGTTAAAATAAATAACGTCATGTTTAAATCAAAGCACATTCAGATTATACCAAAAGCTTTCTAGGATATCTAGACATTTGTAGAAGTGATGATGGTCAGATGGGACTCAATTTAAACTTCTGTTCATCCGAACGTCCAAATTATTTAGAGTTACTTTAAAAATTAGACAAATAAAATGTTAAAATACAGCTGTAAAAATAAAACGTGAACAAAGGAATTGGTCTGATTGATATGATATCAGATAAAGACACAAAGAAACCTGTACAAAAACAGACAAAGGAGAAAATAGGAGGGGAGAAAAAGCAAGGAGGAAATATTAAATCAATGTATGATTTAAAAAAAAAAGAAAGAAGTGAAAGTAAAATTAAAAAAATGCATAAATAAATACAGAATACAATTTAAAAATTAAATAAAATGCATAAACACATTGTATAAAATAAATACAAAAGATGAAAAAAATAATAAAACAGGAAAATAATTAATAAAATAAAATAGGGAATAAAAGGGACAGTAATGATAATGTTAACTTAATACTGTTGAAAAGGATAAAAAAATGTGAATTTACGTCACACTTTATGATCAAATACTTTTGGACACAAAATTTGACACATTAATTACTTTATCAAGCCATGTCTTTATTTCTTTGTTCTGTATACATCATGGAGATTTTAAAAAGTCACATGATTCCTTTGAAAACGGGGTTTCCCCTGGGAAAATCCCTTTCTTCTGAGTCATGAGCTTTTTCCATATAAGGCAGTGGGCGGGGCTTAGATCAAAGCCACTGTCAGGGGTGTATTGTCAGTATGTCTATCAAAGATTCATTTACAGACAGTAACAGACGTTAGCAGTACGGAGTTTAACATTCTTAAACGTTTTCTTGTTGGATAAAAGAAAAATTCAAGAAATGTCTTCAAATACCCAGGATCGTACAGAGAAATGTACTTCCATAGTACGAGTTGGAATGTCTATCGCTGGTCAATTGAATAATTACCAGGTCACCAAAATCCTTCGGTACAGGAACTTTGGAGAGATTACCGAGTGTAAAAACAAGGAAACAGGTAAAACTGTGGTTGTGAAATTTATTAAAAATAAGTTTTACAATCCAAATAGAAGAGAAGCTGTCATTTTAAAATTTATCAGAAATCAGAACCTCCATGAAAAATACATCGTCCAGTTTAGTGAATGTTTCAACTACAAAGATTGGAAATGCTTTGTTTTTGAAAAACTGGACACTCCCCTTTTGGATGCTGTATCAAAAATAAACAAGAAGCCTTTCCACATAGCAAAAATTAGAGCGATCGCGTATCAGATGTTGGTCGCTCTCAGAGTGATGAAAAACACTGGAATCACTCACGCAAACATAAACCCAGAAAATATTCTGTTAATGGGTCAAGACTACAGAGTCAAGCTGATTGGTTTTGGGGACGCCGTTGAGACGTCCAGATTATCTGAGACCAACATTCCTTTGAATTGTGGATACAGCGCTCCGGAGGTCTTCCTGGACTGTCCTCTGGATCAGAGTTTGGACATGTGGAGTCTTGGATGTACGCTGGCCTACCTGTTTACCGGTAGGCATTTGTTTCCCACAGACTGTGATTACTATTATATGAAATCAATCGTGAATCTATTCGGTTGGCCTAACGAAGAGTTATTGAAAGAGGGCGTTCGAGTTCGTCGTTTTTTTAAACAAGAACGAATGAACGGAAAACAGATTTGGAGGCTCAAAAGCCCAGAGGATTTTGAAGTGTCAACAGGAAGTTTTCTTAAGGAGAAAGTCAGTGAGTCCAAAGGTCTGGATGACTTGTTGACTCCAAAAGAAATTCTACATCCTGTGAATTTAACAGATATAAAGGAATTTATTGACCTTCTGAAGAAGATGCTGACAGTGGATCCAGCAAAACGCATCCTACCAGCTGATGCATTGAAACATCCTTTCATTACAATGGAGCACCTAGATGCTGCCAAAAAACATTATGTGTCAGCAGTACATAAAATAATGGAAGGCTTTCAATCCAGGGAGCTTGACACAAGCTCTGAAAGTGAACACATGATCACTGGAGACGTCAGCACATCATCAGAGGAAGTGAAAGGAGGAGGAGAAGAAGAAGAAGGAGAAGAAAAAGAAGAAGAAGAAGAAGTAAAAGAAAAAGTAAAAGAAGAAATTATTCCGTCAATCAAAACAGATAGTAGTGAGGAAACCGAAACACTAATGTTTGAGCCAGGCAAAGTTATAGTTTATAAATCAAATGCTTACCAAGTAAAGGAGTTCCTTGATGCTGGGGCATTTGGAGAAGTCATCAAGTGCAGAAACTATCGCACAAATGAGCTTGTGGCTTTAAAAGTGATGAAACCCAAATATACGCTAGGTTTTATAAAAGAAATTAACGCATTAAAATGTCTGAGCAACCTGGAACATTATAACAACTATTTCTGCAAACTGCGTAGCCATTTTAAATACGAAGATCACCTTGTCCAGGTTTTAGATCTATTGGATATAAGTTTGTTCGACCTCATCACAAAAAAATCTTTCTATAACCTTAGTGTGGTTGAAATCAGACCGATTGCCCAACAGATGCTGGAAGCCCTCAAAGTGCTTAAAAACTTTCGGATCACTCATGGAGATATAAAGCCTGATAATATAATGCTCGTAGATCACAAATCACAACCGTTCAGGGTGAAGATGATTGATTTTGGGAGTGCTTGTGGGACGTATGAAGTACCTCAGTATGGTCCGTTTCAGGCGGTGGGTTATAGGGCCCCAGAGGTTATTCTGGGTCTTCCACAAGGTGAACCTCTAGACATGTGGGGTCTTGGCTGTGTGCTAGCTTTCCTGTTTCTCGGAAAACATTTGTTTCCTATGACAAATGAGTATGACAATATGAGGGGGATTGTGAATGTCCTTGGTCAACCTGACAAGGAATTACTGGACAGGGCGCCTGATGCCCCAACGTTCTTTACACAAGAACAGAACGGACCTGAACATTCTTGGAGACTCAAAACCCAGAAAGAAATCCAACAGGAAACAGGAGGTTTATTTAAGATGGACAACCCAAAGAAATATCTGGACTCCTTGGATCGCTTATTGCTTGTGCAAGAACCGGACAGTTCAAGTGAAAATAAAGACGTACGAGAATTTATTGACCTTCTGAAGAAAATGTTAACAATGGATCCGGCAAACCGGATCTTACCATCTGAAGCCCTGAAGCATCCATTCATCACAATGAATCATCTAAACGAGTCAAGCAACAAACCTTACATGGCACAGGCACTTGACGTAATGGAGAAATGCTGCCCCAAGAACACAGGCTGTGTTCTTCTGGATGGTGAAAGAGAAAGCGCCTTACGTTCTGCTCAGGAGAACGCCTCACCTTATGTGCCCACGATAAACCCACCTGACAATTCAGGTGCAGTGTCAAAGTCAGATGTTAAAAACATTTCTACACGTAAAATAGCTGATAAAATGACATCTGTCACTAAAGAACCAGAAAAAGAAAACACCTTACGTTCTGATCAGGAAATCACCTCACCTTCCAGGCCCAGGGTCAGCCCACCTGACAATTCAGGTGGAATATCAAAGTCAGATGTTACAAAGGTTTCTACACTTAAAAAAGCTGATAAAGTGACATTTGCTACAAAGGAACCAGAAAAAGAGAACACCTTACGTTCTGATCAGGAAATCACCTCACCTTCCAGGCCCAGGGTCAGCCCACCTTACAATTCAGGTACAATATCAAAGTCAGATGTTACAAAGGTTTCTACACTTAAAAAAGCTGATAAATTGACATCTGCTACAAAAGAACCAGAAAAAGAGAACACCTTACGTTCTGATCAGGAAATCACCTCACCTTCCAGGCCCAGGGTCAGCCCACCTGACAATTCAGGTACAATATCAAAGTCAGATGTTACAAAGGTTTCTACACTTAAAAAAGCTGATAAAGTGACATTTGCTACAAAAGAACCAGAAAAAGAGAACACCTTACGTTCTGATCAGAAAATCACCTCACCTTCCAGGCCCAGGGTCAGCCCACCTGACAATTCAGGTACAATATCAAAGTCAGATGTTACAAAGGTTTCTATAGGTAAAATAGCTGATAAATTGACGTCTGTCACTAAGGAACCAGAAAAAGAAAACACCAAAGGTCCTTATCGCAGTAGCACGGCAGCTGATTACTGCTTTGACTTTGAGGAATCATTACTCGAAGACTCAGTGTTTGAAACAAATTCCCAAAAGAAAAAAAGTGAGTATTTTAACATGAAGGTCAGCAAAATAGTACAAGCTATAGATGATCGGTGGTTGAAATCAGAAAAAGATGAGAAAATTGATGAGGCATACTTGAAACTGGATGATGCAACAACCCACACCAAAAGTAAAACTTTAGAATCTGAGCAAGGTGCAGTTGTTGTTGATAAAACGGATGTTGACAGCACCAAGGACATAGTTGGATCTGGGACACACAGAGAAGTTTTCAGCCACACAAAACAGAAAATAAATCTGCCTAAATATCCGAAAGATACATCTGTAGAAAACCAGAATAAAGGAGAAATTATTCATGACAAACCACTAAAACCCATTCTGAAACGCACCACCGTCAGTCATCTAGCTAAAAAGAAGGAAAACAAACTGCAACAAAAACCTAAAGTAACGTTTGCAGAAAACCTGGTGCAGAATTCTCAAAACTCAAACAAAGAGATTATTTATGACAAAATTGCAAAAACCAGGTTGAATCCCACCACTGTCAGTCATCTAGACGAACAGAAGGGATACATACAGCCACAACTACCTCCCAGAAACAACGCACACACCTTCGCTAACGACAAATGGATTTTGCATCCCTTTGTTGACAAACCTAGGATCAAACCCATCGAGAGAATTAGGAATTTCTTCTGCAAAGTGTTAAACGGCATCAATTGATGTAGGAAGGATTGTGTGATTACACAAGCTGTCCTTTAGTCTTGGACACAAAACCCAAACCGTTAAAGAGCATGATTTAACAAACATTTAAATCATGTTTAAATTTCGTGTGTAATTTGCGTGTTTAAGTTTCCCTTGGCGTCTTTTTTATAAAAGATACAAGGGAAAATTAAACACTAATGTAAAAACATGGGCTGCATGGTGACACAGTTGGTAGAACTGTTTCCTCGCACCAAGAAGGTCGTAGGTTTGAATCCTGGCCGTGGCCTTTCTGCGTGGAGTTAGCAGTTTCTCCCCATGCATGCGTGGGTTTTCTCCGGGAGCTCCGGGTTCCCCCACAGCTTAATATTTGTACGTCGCTTTGAATTAAAGTGTCGGCCAAATAAATTAACATAAAATACCAAAGGAAAAATAGATATAAATGATAAAAACATGGGCTGCATGGTGACACAGTTGGTAGAACCGTTGCTTCGCATAAAGAAGGTCGTAGGTTTGAATCCTGGCCGTGGCCTTTCTGCGTGGAGTTAGCAGTTTCTCCCCATGCATGCGTGGGTTTTCTCCGGGAGCTCCGGGTTCCCCCACAGCTTAATATTTGTACGTCGCTTTGGATAAAAGTGTCAGCCAAATAAATTAACTTAATACCAAAGGAAAAATAGATTTAAATAGTTATAAATACCAAAGGTAAAATAAACACTAATGGTAATAAATACCAAAGAAAGAATAAACGCTAACAGTGGCGGCCCGTCAATAGGGGGCGATAGGGCGCTGCCCCACAAGTCTAACAGGAGGAAGGAGAAGTAGATTAGAATCACAAAATAGTGGTCCTGGAACATAGAGTGTGCATGGGGAGCGAGAGTGGGTGTACAGCGTCTATTGTGTGTCTTGGTATGTTTGCAGGAATGTGTGTGTGCACGCATGAGGGAGGGAGAGTGATTGTGTCTGTGTGTGACTGTTTTTCTGTCAGGTTTCGTCCCCCCCCCCCCCTTTTCCATGACATGCTAGGCCCTCCTCGGCAGAGACTATCCTCCCTGGCTGCGCCTCGGCATCGGGTGGTGCCTTTCTCCAATGGCGTATTGGGGTGTCTCGGGGTCTGGGTCCGGGTGCTGGGGGCGTCTGCCTGCTCTTCTTCCTGTGGCTGCCTGGTGGGATCGGGGGGGGGGGGGTTGCTGGTGCTTAAAGCAATGAGACACATATAACCTGACTTTAAAGGCAGAGAGCTGATGATGTTTAAACTGTTTGAAATATAAATGTAACTCAGTCTTCTTCTCAATGTGTCAGCCACATCAGCCACCTAGCAGCTTAGCTAGCAATAAAGCTAAAAACAAACATGCCACCCAAAAAAGGAAATGTGAGTGACGAGGAACTAGAAGAAATTAAGAAATCATTGAGCTTCATGTCAGAAGAAATCTCAACTATTTCTAAACAACAAAAACTTATAATGAACCTGATGGAAGAAATGAAAGACATCAGAAAACAAAACAAAGAGAAGGATAAGAGAATCGCACTTCTGGAAGGACGGATATCTGACTTGGAACAATATTCAAGAATCAATGATGTCATAGTGACCGGATTGGAGACATAGAACATATGCAAGGAACAACATATGCAGCAGATGGTGGCGATCCACCAGAACAAGAACAAGACATTAACAGATTAACACTGAATCTTAACAAGACTCATTTTATTTTGTTTAATGACAAAAAAAACAACAATGTAGTATCATTAAAAATAGAGGGGATGGAAATTCAAAGGGTAAAGGAAACTAAATTCTTGGGAGTGATGTTTGATGAGGATCTGACCTGGAAGCCGCATACAAGTTATATAAAAGGAAAAATAGCCAAAGCCATTGCAACACTACATAGAGTCAAGTTTCTGTTGAATAGTTCTGGTCTGTTAACATTATATAACTCATTGATTGTACCGTATTTAACCTACTGTGTAGAAATCTGGGGATCCACATATAAGAGCTACACAGCCAGTATTCATTTAGCAGAAAAGAGCATTAAGAATTATTAATAATAGTCATTATACAGATCCATCTAACCCGTTATTCATCAAATATAAAATAATGACATTTCATGATTTGGTTAATTGGAAAATATTACAAACTATGTACAAAGCTAGTACAGATAATCTGCCTATAAATATTCAGAAGATGTTTGAAATGAGAGAAAGCCGTTATTTGTTGAAAGGAACTAAAGTCTTTAATAAACCTGATTTAGAACTAAGATAAAGGAACTGAGTATTTCAATTAATGGTGTGAAATTGTGGAACAACTTAAAAATGGAAATGAAGGAATCAAAGTCACTTTATGTATTTAAAATATGTTTTAAGTAAAATATTTTGAGGAATTATGAAATTGTTAATTAACTTAGTGTCTGTGATTATTTCAGTAACTTTAAACAGTAGCGTAATTATAATTTATCTGTTTAGAAGTTGAATGATTTAATAAAAAAAATGTATTTGTAAAAAGGGGCAGATTATATAAGATTTTCTTCCTTCTGTCCCTTTTCGTTCAAATGTGTAGTGTAAATGTTTATGTATATAATTTTTTGTATGTTTTGTGTTCTCCTTTTGAATTAAATTAATTTAATTAAAAAAAAAAGATGCAGTACATGTTATTGGAGAAAGCTGTTTAGTAAAGCTACTTGTAAAAAAAATGCAAATGGTCCTACACCATTCCTTCAGGATAATTATAGATTTCAACACCACAGTCAAATTTTCATTAAAACAAAAACTTGGACAGATTGTCCTCTTGAATACACTTTAAAAAACACATATTATTGAACAGATGGACATATATTTTTTAAAGTCAATCTAGTCTGGTTTTTGCACTACCTGAACTTATTTCTTGAAATTATCTTTTTTACAGGAATGTGGATGTTCTCGTAAAATGTGGACTTCTGTCACGTTCCCCATTAACTCTTTGCTGCATGACGAGTTGATGAATGGACAAAAATGCTCAAACAGACAAAAAATAAGGGTTAAATAGATGGATAAGATAAGATTAAAATATAAAGATAAAAATAAAATAAAAGACAAAAACGAAATGACACAGAAAGAACAAAAAGAACAAAAAAAAACCCAAAAACAAAAGAAAAAATAAACCGATTAATGCAGCCTCAACAGGGCATCAGCCAGTGTCCTACTTGTGCCGGTCCCAAGCCCGGGTAAATGCAGAGGGTACGGATCAAATATGAAAATAAATATATGGATAGAGGAACTGATATGATGATGGTGTAGTTTTTGATGCATTAAAGTGATAATATGCAGTTTTGCTTGTTTTGGGCACCCTCTGGTGTCCGTTTTAAATCACTGCATTAAATAAAGTAGCTCATAGTTCTTGCTTCTAAACTGCTAAATCTAAGTGTTGAAATGTCTCCTCAGCCTTCATAGCTTTCTACAAGAGCGGTTATTTACTCCTTCAAAGAAATCAGCTGTGTTCAAGCAGGGAGAGATGGGAAAAAAAATCGGGAATCATGAGCTAAAAACACTCCAGCGCTAGCATAACAGCTAGCCACATTGGGTTAGCCTAACCCTCGTGAGACACGTGACTTCCTGGGTACCGTGACGGCGAAGGAGATCTTGCAATCGTGGTATTCTGGATCTAATCACCAGATGGGGCTAAGTGACTTTTCATTAACTCTGTAAAGAGTCATATTAGCACAGACTGGCTCAAGGAGAAGATTTAAAAATATAAAAAAGTTGCATATTATCACTTTAAAGGGATTGGGGGGTGTGATGACCAAAAAATTCCTAGCATGTCCAGACTCGCCCCCCCCCCCCCCCCCCCCCCCCCCCCCCCCCCCCCCCCCCCCCCCCCCTGATATTCCACCTGCCCCCCTTAGTGGGGCTGGCTAGATCCTGTTGCATTATTTGATCTTTTTAAATTTTTTCATGATTGTATTATTTTATGATGTCATTGTCTGTATGTTAGTGTTCATCATGAATTAACTGAATCTAACTGACTCATCAAACTCAGTGGGTGGAGCTAAGCCTGATAACAAACATGGCTGCTCCTGGCGATGGAGGAATTCTCTCAACTCAGTGAGATAATTTAAACCTAACGGATAACAGAAATCTGTGGTAATACGTAGGAAGATCCTCACTGTTTGATCACGTTTTTTACCGTAGAGTGACTTTAGAAGAAGACTTGTTTCGGAGCTACATTTGCGCCCATGTTTTGTTCAAACCTTATCAAAAATAATCCATATTGATCAATGTTTTCTCTTGAAACTCTGTAGTTTAAATTAAAGCACTTAAAGAAAAAGATCCCATTCATTAAGTCTAACGTAAACATGTCTTAGATGGTCGAATATCACGAAAAAGCTCCTTTCTCCAGTGTTAGTAGATGAATGGCGACAGCGGTACAGCTAAAACCCCGAGTCACCTCTTCTAAAGTTCTTCTACGGCAGTGTTAATTTCGTAGACAAAATATTTTCGTTATTTATTTCATCTACGAATATATTTTACCGAACGAAAACTAAACAAAATTTAAAAATATAAAACGGAAAAAGACTAAGACAAACACTAAATTAGCCGACATTGTTGTCAGGAACGAAAGACGAGACGAGAGTTGACAGTGACGAAATCCAATCTGAAAACGGGAAGAATTTGGCGAACATACCAAAGAACCAAGCAGCGGTTCTACTCCGAGTCTCTCCCGAATGTCCGAGCTCCTCACCCTATCCCTAAGGCTGAGCCCGGCCACCCTGCCGAGAAAACTCATTTTGGCCGCTTGTATCCGCACTCTCGTTCTTTCGGTCATTACCCAAAGCTCATGACCAGGTGAGGATTAGGAGGTAGATTGACCGGTAAATCGAGAGCCTTGCTTTCCGGCTCAGCTCCTTCTTCACCACAACAGACCGGTTCAGCGTCCATCACTGCAGACGCTGCCCCAATCCGCCTGTCAATCTCCCTCCTTCCCTCACTCGTGAACAAGACCCCGAGATACTTGAACTCCTCCACTTGAGGCAGGATCTCTCTCCCGACCTGGAGTTGGCAAGCCACCCTTTTCCGACCGAGAACCATGGCCTCAGACTTGGAGGTGCTGATCCTCATCCCAGCCGCTTCACACTTGGCTGCGAACCTCCCCAGCAAGAGCTGTAGGTCAGAGCCTGATGAAGCTAGGAGGACCACATCATCTGCAAAAAGCAGAGACGAGATTCTCCTGTCACCAAACTCAACACCCTCCACACCACGGCTGCT
>SSNR01000809.1:86445-98338 GCA_006937965.1 Callopanchax toddi | reverse complement strand
ATGCTGTGCAGGAGCTTCATTGACCTGCTGGAGATGAGAAGATTAAATTCTGACAGATTCATTTTGTTTAAAATGAGGTTGTCTGTGGGAAGATAATGTTAAATGAGATGTTAGCTCAGTGATATGGGACATTTAGGTCAGTGGTGAATAGCTGGGCTGAGAGCTATGCTGCCACCTTGTGGTAGCAGAGTGAGTTTACATGGATTACTGCTGAAATAATCTTTGATGTGAAGTTCACAAAAATATATGAGTGCTGGAAATACAGAAACCACATTTATTATATCCCTTAATTACTCATCCCATTAGGTGCTGATCTGAGTTCAGTGTGAACTCTGAAGGAGGAGGGAGTCTTATTGCACACAGCATCAATTATAATTCGTTTCTGATGATGCGATTTAATTTGATTAGAGAATTTTAAGAGTGAATGAAATGAACAATTACTTGTTAAATGTCTAAGATGGCCAGGAAAAGCTGATTGAAATAAATGGTAAGAATGAGCAAGTAAATATTTTTTCATCTGCTTTATTCATTTAGAAGTAACCTGTACTACAATTCAGTAATTGTGATTAAACAAGAACATCGTCTAAATTTTTACAAAGATTCTGGGAAAAACTGATTCAGGTTCGTAAATTAAAAAGAAAACAATTTATTACATATAATGACTAATTATATTTGATTTGATTCTTTTTGAAAATTATGATGATGTTAGAAACTGCATGAGCTGTTTACTCAGCCTTAAATCATCTGGTACATTGATCTTTTCAGCACAAGGCCTCAGTTTGTTGTTTTGTTGTTGGTTAGAATTCTTTTAATTTTACCTCCAGCAGCTCAAGTAAAAAAAATTTTTGTTGTAAAGCAAATAATCTGTTTTTATTCTGCTAATATTCTGTTTTTAAGATTCTCTTTTATTCACAGAAAAACTTGTTTTTGTTGTTTTTCCATTTTAGCTATCTGGTTTTTAGTTCTTGTAATCAAACATGCCAACTGAAACTTTTTTTAATGGCTGAACTTCTTTTTCTGTTTTTTAAAGTCTAATTGCCTTTGAACAAAACTTTCAGGATGTCTAAGATGACTAAAAATCTAAATCAACAACCTGAAAATCTGAAATAAAATAATAGTTTTTCACTGATGTGATTATGATGCCTGAACAGAGATCTTCTTGCTCAATCTTTGCAAATCTTCTCTTCAGTAAAACAGTCAGACTCTCCAGTGGTTATATTTGTCTTAATCAGATATTCAGTAATGCCCTTTAATTGTAGCCTTTAAATAAATGTTGATGAGTCTTTATTTTTGATGAACAGTGACTTAAGATTGTTTTCTTCATTTTTAAATGACAGAGTAAGGCATCTAAATGTTTCTTTTCTTCTTTCTGTATCTTATGGCTGAATGTGGACTTTATATAAAATCAGTAATATCAGAATGCAGAGCTTTCTTCAGGTGTTTTAGGGTCAATGTGCTGAAACTCACCTTGGGACCAGCCAGACCATCTTGACCAGGGAAACCACGATTACCAGGAGCTCCCTAAACAAAAAACACAAACTAAGTTTTAGCTTAGCCACCAAATTATATGTAGAACCTGAAATGGTTGGATGGAACCTAAAAAACAAATAAACCAGCACCATGTTGTATTAGATGACCTGGGTTTCAGTGCTTTAAGGATACGTACTCTTTCTCCAGGAGGTCCAAGTGGTCCAGCAGAACCAGGCTCTCCTCTGGGTCCTCTCTTGCCTTCTTCTCCTTGTGGGCCGAGAGGTCCCTGAAGACCAGGTGGTCCCTGTTAACAGAATGTGAAGAAACATTAGCATACTCATTGGATTAATAATGTGAGATGTGTTTGGATAACACATAAAGCAGACCAGACAACATGAAGAGGAAACAAAACTCACAAGTTCTCCTTTGGGTCCAGCTTCTCCTTTAAACCCAGCAAGACCTGGATCTCCCTAAACAGAAAGAGGAGAAGAGACAACGAGGAAAAGGGGGTTTTGTTATTTCACTGTTTTTATACATATAAATGTGAAATTAGCACCAATATTTACATTTGTGGTGGACATTAAACTGAAAATCAGTTTCTGAGCAGTTCAGGTCTAATAAAATAAAGTATTTTTTATACATGAATGCGTTATTGAGTACATACAGATGTTCCTTTGGGCCCAAGAGGTCCAGTCGCTCCCTGAGGACCAGGAGGTCCACGAGGTCCAGGAAAACCAGGAGCACCAGCGATACCTGGAGCGCCCTATGAGAAAGAATTAAAGTTAACCAGCTGACTGATCACATGATAATCCATCAGGATTAGGGAACAATAACTTACTAATGATTTTACTTTGTGCTAAGAGCTGATAATTGATTAGTTAATACAGTGTAGCAATGAAAAATGTGTTTGTTTCTACATTATCAAAAGATCAGACAACAAACCAAATCATATGCAGCCTTAAAATTTCAAATTTAGATACATTTATAGCTTACATGTCAGTGCCACTGATGCAAATGTATTAAAAACTTGCAGCCAAAACTGATTTTATGAAAACATCACATGCACTTCTGTTATATAATATCAAAATGGTAAAGCTACAGCTTAAAATGAACACAACTTACAGCTGAGCCTTTAGCTCCAGGGATCCCATCAGTACCAGGGTTACCCTGTAAGCAAAAACAGTCACGTGCAACAATAAATCATCCTGATACGCAGATGTATAAATATAGAACTGATTGGGCTAATCAGCAGTTAGAGCATACAGTATACTATCCTTTATACACAGTGTTTATCACTTACAGAAGCTCCAGATGGTCCGGATGAACCAGGAGTACCAGACTCTCCACGGGGTCCCTGAGCTCCCTCTGGTCCACGAGCACCAGTGGGTCCAGCTTCTCCCTAATCACAACAACCAGTGACCAATTAGATTAACATATCAGTGGATAATCAGTACAAAAAACCTGTGATCCTCACTTAAATTAAGTGAATATTCAAACACAAGCCATACACAAAATAGATTCTTGAGGTTAATAAATGTCTTTACTATGAGATTTGTTGCTATATTGAATTTCACAGGAGCTGCCAACAATATGAAAAGAAAGAAAACTAATATTGGAAATAAAAGTTTGATTCAGCTCAGTTAAGTGTATTTATGTGGAGTCTATTCATATCAAAGGTTGTATCACACAGTGAGCAGATCCTATTTAAGTCCAAATAAAGTCCACTTTAGTTCAATTCATTTAATCAAAATCCAATTAATTCTAATTGCAATTATCCCAAATACTAATCAGTTCAGGGTCTTAAATGGACGACTAGATGACTGATCTTTTAACTGTTTTTATTTCAGCATCACGAAGCTGCAGTACACCAAGACACTGCAAATGTGTATACCTAAAATACTAGAAAAGGCCATTAATAATATTACAAGGGTCATTTACTGTGATAAATATTACTCTAAGTCAATTTTTATGGAAAACTGTGAAAATGCACAGGAAACAAAAGCAATAACAAAATGTTAATATTCTCACCTATTTTAGTGAAATTTGACATAAAAACCTATGAATGAAGAGTTAAGCTTTGAACAGGTTAGATTAGAATGTTTCTGATGATGCAGTAAATTAAGCTCATCAAAGGTTTTAGAAGCCCATGAAGTCCAACCCAACCCGCATCCATCGGCTGATAAATCTGCTGCTGCAGAAAATCTCACACAGTGAGCTCCAAGTAAAATGCTCCAACTTGTCCACTACTTCCTCTCCAAGCTGATTAATAATCCACTTGTGTCGTTTCCTCTCCTCTTCACACTGATTTCATGATTGTCATTAATGCTTCTGCTTTGTATCTTTTAAATTGTATTACTTTGAAGTATTTTGCTGGTTATCTTCACTCAGATGCTGCACGCCGATCAGCAGACATCCCAGAGTAAAATACCATCAAAAATAAAAACACAGAAAACTGCTGCTTTAATTTCATATAATACTCATAATTAAATGTTTTAATTATAATTGTAGAGCCAACTGAAGTGAGATTATTGCAAATTCCTTTAAGCTAAAAATAAATGAGTAAGAATCAGCAATAAGAGGATGTACAGAGCAGGAAAATGCTGAATCCACATTATTTGTACTAACCCAAATTATGATGACTTTGAGAAGCAAAGCGACAGAATAATGCTTTTTTATGAGTGACATAAGTCCAATTATTTTGTCACATCAATATAAATCATAAGTGTGTATCTGAAGAATCATTATTGCAAAAAAAAACTACATTTATGTTCAAGCTTATTTTATAATGTTCTGAGAGCTTTACAACTGTACTTCAAGCCACTTTAATCTAAGTCGTATAGTTTACTGAAACCTGCTATGAGTTAAGAAAGTAAACTTTAAAGCAGAAACTCAGAAAGGATCAAATATAATCAAACATGTGACACAACACAAAAACCACCTTTACGAAACTCTGCAGAGGATCAGTGAACAAAGGACGCTGAGCTGAACATAAGCTGAGGGAATTAACGGCTAAATGCAGAACAGGTGTGACAGAAATCAGGACCAGGTGTGACGAGGGAGCAGAAATCCAGAAGAAGACAAACCATGAAAACTAAACTAGAAGTATTTATAGAACACTGTGTGGTTTGGACTTCAAGTTACAGCCAGACCTCTTTCTAACTTTAAGAAATATTTTCTCTGTTCTCCTTTTAGCCCCTGTGGTTGAAACACGTCCTTAGTTAAACAATTTTTCAGGCTTGTGTTACAGCAGCTGTATGTAAAAACTAAATGAAGACATTTAAAAATATTAAAACAATACAAAAAATAGGGCAATGAATCAAGTTGGATAAAAGTTTGTTCTAACTCTTATATTTTATTTATTCAGTAGTCTCTTAACCCTTTAAAAATGATACATTTAATATTTATCAGAAATTAGATTTTTTTTAAATAGAACAATTTTTTGCCTAATTTTAACTAAAAGGTGTTAAAATGATGTATTATATTTAAGTATTTATCAATACAATAATGAAAAGAAAAAAAAATATATATACCGGTATATAGAAATTGGCACTTTCCTGCTACAGTACATAGATCCTCCACTAGAGGGCAGAAAACATCCTTAGGATTTGATGCAGCAGGTTTTCAGGAATCCTGCTAAGAGGTCGTAGAAATAGGCAAATAGAATGTGATATGTTTGATGTTAGCGGGTTAATAATGTGTCTTTATTAATTATTGATGAGTAGTTGAGTCACATTTAACTTTGCTCAGCCTGCCAGGCTCTGTTAAAGAACATTTATAGATCAAAGCTTAGATGGCAAATTAAACTCTTATTTTATTGGAGTTACATTTAATTTGGCAAAAGAAGCACAGACGTGTTTTTTTTTGTTTTATTAAGTATTGAAAATTAATAAGAAGTAAATTAAATACAGACTTTTCTACCATACCATACCAACTTTATTTATAAAAGCACATTTAAACACAGCGTATCAGCTGACCAAAGCGCTTTCCTGTATTTAAAAGGTTATTCCAACCATGCTGTCCAAATCAAATGACCTAACATTTTGCAGATGTTTTGATTCAGCTCTGAAAAAACAACTCAAAGGGGCCGATTCTGAGAAGCCACCTCCTGGAAGCCAAACATTTTAATGCTGGTATGAAGCCTCGTGGTGGTGAATGAAATTCCTGCTGCTGCAACAGCAAAGACAATGCTAAAGGTTTTGCAGACCCAATTCTATGACAGAGTTTCTAAAGGAGTAAAAATGCTGATATAGCTATGTGGATTGAAATGTTCAAGCCATGCTGTCACTGCCTCTGCTGCAAAACCAGAGTGGGGACTTAAAAAAGAAGAAAGAACATTTATGTGACTTTTAATTTGATAAAATATTCAGATTATTAAAAGATAGTGGCTGCAGCCAAAGACTGTCCCTGTTAGATTTGTTTGTTTAAACCTTCCAGTTTATTCAGATGAAGTCCAGAAAACTGTGGTATTCCTGAATTTTTACTCAAGCGTCACAAACCAGGTCTGATTTTTTTTTAAAGTGAGCAGATTCCTAAAGGAACAGCAGAAGAACTCAATTACTTCTCCCAACAGGAGACATTTTCTTTTATATCATGCAGTCACAAAACACACACACACAAATTCTGCACACAAACTCCCCCACTGTTTTTGAATGATTTCCATTAAAATGCACACACACACACACACACACACTTGACTGAGCCTATAGCCTGCACAGCTACTTCAAGGAAAGCTTCTGGATTTTGAAATGAGATCCAGTTCCTAGAAGATTTTCCACACATTAAAGTGACTCGAAGAAAAAAGCAAACTGCTAGCAGAGCACCCTCGAGGGAAGAGCTCAATCTGTTACCGCGCTGCAGAAATACATCATAAAAAAAGAAGAAGGCAGGACAGGGATCAAAAGATGAAGAACGCTTAAAAACCCATCCTCCATATTTCTTCCACACAGATGGAAACAGAGCAAAGTTCTCCATCTTCTTTAAAGCATCTCATCTTATCTCCACAAAAATCCACCCCGAACTAGATGCAGGTATTTCCCAAGATGCTACTTTTTCATTTGAACAAAAAAAGTAAGTCTCCCTGGAGTCTAAAGTTAAAACTTTCTTTTTGCTGAGGGAAAAACAAAAGAAGAGTTTTGAATCCTCTTAATGCTCTAATAGAAACAAATGGGCAAACACTAACACAAGATGCACATTAATTTAAAATCAGGAGGAAGAGGAGGCAGCAGTTATGGCCTACCTTTGATCCAGGAGAGCCAGGGAAGCCAGGAGCTCCAGCTGTGCCAACTGGACCCTACAGAGAACAAAACCATGAGACACATTCAGGTGAGAAGGTTCAGACTCTTCTATCAACTGGAGGAAATGATACTCACTGGAGGACCAGCAGGACCAGGCAAGCCATCATTTCCACGAGCTCCCTGAAAAAAAAAAAGGGAAATATTTAACATTTCACATTTAGGTATAATTATTAATCTTAAAAGGTAAAGCAATCAGTCAAAATGATCCTTAATTTGGCAAATAATGACTTTAAACATGACAATAAAAGAAAAGAATAAATGTCAAAACCATCTATTCTAAATTACATGTTAAGTTTGAATCCTGAGAGTATATAGAGAGGAAGATGTCACTTACAGCAACTCCAGAGGATCCAGGACGTCCTCTCTCACCAGGTAAACCACGAGGTCCCTACAAGCAAAACAGAAATGAACAGGCTTCAGTTTGACAATATTAATATACTTAAAGAATTAATTTTTTTCTGTTTTGTTGTTAAATACCATAGGTCCAGGTGCGCCACTCTCTCCTGGAGCACCAGCCTCTCCCTAAAAAGAAAAAGATTCAGTTTTTAGCATAATGAGTTATTGCTGGTTGGGTTGGGCGATCAGATGAATCTATCGACCATTAGTGATTGGCTGAGCCCATCGCCACCAGTTTGTTCAAGAGCGATTTATTCTTCCCCCGTTAAATTATTTTCTTAATTATTAACAATGTTTGGTTGAAACCAAAAGATGCAGCCCATGTACAAATAATAAATAAGGCTGTTTTGTAAATGTAACATAAAACTCCTCCCTGCAAACAAAGTCTGTTTCCTCCTCCTCCTGCCTCCGACAGCAGCAGTGATTTATTTACTCACCTCGTGACTGACAGACAGACAGAACGGCAGCAGCTCGTCTTCAGAAAATCCACTGATCTAAATCAGGGATTCCCAAAGTGTGGTGTGGCCACTAGGGGGTGCGCGAGATGAAAAGTGTAATGGCGGGAAAATGTAATGGTAATAATTACACAATTACAGTGTTTTCCCCCCACACAATAAAGATGTGTAAATAAACATGTCCTATATTGTGTGGAGCTGTGGGACAGTATTTGGATGAACTTTGAGTCTTTTTTTGTCAATCATGTGAACTCCTCTGAGAAGTAATTTATTGTGAAAAAATTGATCGTTACTATTAGTTCCGGGGCGATGTTGTTGCTAGAATGTTTACCTTGTCAAATAGATATTTATTCAAAGAATCCTTCTTGACAGCTTGTGATGACCCTGATTGATTCCATGTGTGTCCTTATTTAATCAACTCCACGGTGAGTCGTTTGCTTTGTTTGTTTCTTTTGTTTTACTAAAAATGAGGCACTACGTTCAACCGCCCATGAGCTAATGCTAATGGAGCTGGGTTATAATTTTTCATTAATCATTTAGAAAACATTAAGCAGTTGTGGTTAAAGGTTTTTATAGCTATAACCCTAACCCTAAAGCAATTTAATTAATTATTAAACACTCAAAAGTATTGAAAATTGGTACAATTAACAATTCGTAGGTACCAGGAATTGGCTCAAATGTGAAAGGTACCCATCCCTAGGGGGATTGGGGGTGCGTCAACACGGTTGGGACATAGAGGGGGTGTGTGGAAAAACAGATTTGGGAACCGTTGATCTAAATAATAACCACGGTGGTGGGGAGGCAAACAAAGACTGGCTTTTATTTTAATTTAACCATGTTTACAGGTCTGTGTTACACTACTCTTTGACCGGGTCACAACACTGGTCCAGTGTTTATCTGTGACAGATTCAGCTAAGTATGAAACAACAAAAACAAATTTAAACAAAAATGATATACGAATTAAAATGGCCTCCTTCAGTGAACATGTCACTTCCATAAAATAAATCTCTGCAGCAGTTTGAAGTCTTTTTGAGCGATCTGGTGATGCAGCAGCAGCTGATCTCGCAGCGCTATCAGATGCTGCTAACTGCTAGCACTGTGTTAGCTTAGTTAGCACACTCAGCGGGAGAGTGAACACGTAGATCTTGGAGCTCTTTGCTGATACTACAGTATATGTCTGTTTTGGACTCAATTTTTGGACTTTTGAGTTCTAATTTGGAAAATCCATTCGTGTGTGTTTACATTGCTCTGCCCCGCAAATATGTCAACATGTCACTTGCACAAATAAATTGTCCATCGTCGTTTTTTGGACTGACATAGGCGATTGGGAAAAAGTTACACATCGCCCAAGCCTAATGCTGTATCAGCTGATTAATTTTTTTCTTCTGATCTACTAATAGAATGGATAGGAAGTGTATCATTTTGAAATGTTAAATAAGGTGCAGGACCCAGGCGCAGACGAGTCAGAAGCAGTGGGCAAGTAGGTGAGTTAAAGGTGATATGTGGAGCATTTTTCTTTTTATAAATGTTTTAAATGATATTTCAGGTCTAAACTATGATATATGGGTACAGTTCCACAGCATATGTTATTCTTCCAAAGACCCTCCTTCCTCCTATAGAACCCTTTGAATTCTCTCTGACTGTCGAACTTTTTCAGCCAATAGAATTCAAATTTCCCCATTGTCAGCTGTCAGTCAACGTCCTGTAGAGGTGGGGGCTGCGTGCTCCCAGAATGCTTTGTGTCTTTCTGTTAACAGTCTCAGCTGGTCATGGAAAAGTCAGAGCTAATTTCCACTAAAAAGTTATTCCTTCCCCAGCTACTGAGGAATTTATTTTTATTTTTAAACTTTTCTCCTCATAGAATGGCAAGGCTTGCCAAGGATACACGTTTATTTTGGTCAAGAATTTCATTCTGGACCGAGTGTCTGCTAGGAAAATAGGAAGGGGAAGTGATTACCAAAACGAGACTCAGGAGGTGCGATTACAAAGGGGAAACACCTGTGAAGGAGGAGGAGGACACGAAGAAGAAAAACCCCCAAACCAAACGCCACGGGAGTGGAACACAACAGAATACCAATTAAACATCATGACTTATATCACATTTGGTGGTATAATGTGGGTTTAGAAGTACCAAATCAGCACCAAAAGGCCCTAAATGGACCCACCTTTGAACCAACAGCACCAGTCTCTCCTTTTACACCATCCAGACCTGGATAACCCTGAAAGAGTGATCAGACAACACAGTCAGGAATCTGATGATGGTAACTCCTGCATTCATAGCAGAAATAATGAGGATCGACTCACTCTGTGTCCCTTGATTCCAGGCAGACCAGGAGTTCCTGGGAATCCACGAGCTCCCTGTGACACAGGATGAGAAACAATGGAAGAGATTGGTACTCAATATAACAAATAAAAAAAATAATAAAATAAGTAATAAACAAACGAAAAGTCAATGAAGAATTTGTCATTTTAATATTTTGTTATTATTGAAACAAGGCTGTATCCAAATTGGCTTTTGCAACTCATCCAAGTAAATTATAAAAATCTGTTCAAACTCATGAGATTTACTCTAAGATGTTAAATTCAGTTAGCATTTGGACATGGACAAAACAAACCCACAGACAACTCGGAGTTTGGCTTTCAAGAACTGGTAAATTCCAAATTCAGTTTGTTTGTATAGCACATGTAAACATTCAAAATTCTGTACGGGAGTAAAAATCTATACCAGTTCAGCAAGATATAAGCAACAGTTAAAACTGATATAAACGCATGGCATAAGGCAAAGAAAATCAGTTAAACCAAGGATTATTCAAAATAACAATAAAATAAGTAAAAACAAACAAAACCAGCTCAGGCTGTGTCAAAAGCTGAGGAAAGGTGTGTTTTTAAAGGAGATTTAAAATAATTTCCCAGAGGATTCTTTCCTGAGGGATCAATAAAGTGAATCCAGAGTTTGGGAGCTACCACAGAGAAAATCCAATGTTCTTTTAACCTGAACTGTTTACTAAGAGCAGCTGGTCAGAGAAGCTGGTGAGAAAAAGTGTATGAATCAGCTCACAGAGGTAAGGTAGTGCAAGACGATTTAGGCACTTAAAAGCCAACAGAAGGATTTTAAAATCTGCTCTGTTTCGTGCACAGTAAGCCAGTGAAGGTAAGACAGGACAGGTGTGATGTGCTTGTGTCTGTGTGGTACACTCAGTAGGTGTGTGGCAGCATTTTTAATTAACTGAAGGTTGAAGAGAGAAGCCCACGTAGAGCGCATTACAATAATCAAGATGAGGCATAATGAAGGCGTCTTCTATCCTCTTTTAGATGTTTCCTCAACACAACTGATTTGAGTTTGGATATCAGTTTCAAATGGAAGAAGCTTTTCTCTAAAACAGAACTGATCTGTGTCAAAATTGAGATCTTGGTCAATAACTAAATGGTAAACGGTTTGTACTTGTATAGCGCTTTCTAAGTCCTAGAACTCTTCACAACACATAGACACATTCACCCATCACACACACATTCACACTACCAACCAAATCATTGACTGACCATTTTATAAGAGGCTGCTAGTTGCTATAGATGTTTAATGTTGTTGATACATTTCAGTAAGGACTGGACAGAGTGTATGGGATGAGTCAATGGCAAATAGATTTGGCATTCATCAGAGTAGCAGTGGAACTAAATCCTGTATTCCCTTGGAACAGACCCAAAGGGAGAAACAGGAGGGGTCCAAGGACTGAACCCTGAGGAACCTTGTATGACACAAGTGCTGAGGTGGACTGAAAGTCTCTGATCCTGACACAGAAACTCCTGCTCAAATTTCCTTCTTTGTGACACTGATGTGACAGTGATAAACTTGCAAGTAACAATTCCTCAACCAAACTGTCTCTTCAAGAACTTACATGATACAATCAGTAGTTAGAGAAGCATCAAACTGGAGTAACTCACCTGAGGTCCTGAAGGTCCACGTTCTCCTGATTTACCTGGTTTACCAGCTTCACCCTAAAATAGACACAAAAAATGTTAATAATGAAAATATTTTTAACATTTTTATTTTTCTACAAGTCTTTGGGTGTTTTGATCCTGCTGTTATAAAAAAAAAAAAACAACCTTGTGGACACTGATGACATAATATGTATGTTGTCTGCTGCCACCTTGTGGGTAAAAGTAAGAATTACATGTTGTGTAATGAAACCTGTCATTGAGTAAGTAGAAACAGTAGAAAAAATAATAATTTAAAAGTGTCCTAAGTGGATAACATAACAAAATCCATGAAAAAATGTAATA
>SSNR01000809.1:25395-80507 GCA_006937965.1 Callopanchax toddi | reverse complement strand
GTACAAACACAATCATGATCAAAACACAGATGTTTTAAAGAATTTAAAGATGTTAAAGGTCTCACCTTAGCTCCAGGTACTCCTGATAGGCGTTTTTACCAAAATGAGATAGAAACAGATCACAGTTAGTAAAGAAATCACATCAAAATACAACCCAAACCTAAATAAACTGACTCGTTCATGCAGGCAGGTGTAATGTCCTAAAACAGACTTCTAAAGACCACCACCAAATCACAGTGTTTTACACTAAGAACCCATTAGGATGAAACCCGTGTTGGTTGACTCACCATCTCAACAGGTGCATTAAAATGAGAGAGATGTCAGAAAGCAAAGAAGCCATGAAATATTTCTATTCTAACAAAATAAAAGTCATTTACAGCAGGATAGAGTTGGATTTTAGAGCTGATTAAAGGTTATTTCTGCCGTTGTACAACTAGTTAGCTTAAGCCTGGGTGGATATAAGCAGCAGTTACTAAAGCATTATTGAAATAGGGCTGGATGTAATTTACTGTTAGGTGAAAGCATTTAGTTGTTAAACAGCAGATCATTTAGTTGTTAAACAGCAGATACCATTTAAATAAAAATATCTCATTATGAATGCTTTGATTGCCAGCCCTATTTGTACGCTGCTTCTAAATGGCATGTGAAATTTTTCCTAAAAGCACTCATTTCGCCTTGAATTTTGTACATTTTCCAGTAGTCAAATCCACAAGCATGCATTGCAAACAGTGACACCTCTGATATTTTTTCACTGATGCTCCTCAGCCTTATTTTATTTACATTTCCAAATGTGGCTTCCAGAGTGGGGATACTGGGGTCTTTGTTTTGTAGCAGGAAGTCGTGGCACTTCGGAGGGGAATAAGCCACCGACGGAGAGCTGAATAGCCTCCTTCAGATAGCCTGAACTCTCAGTAGAGTGGGGCTATTTTCTTGCCATCAGATCTGCAGAAATCCACAGAGAGGATATAGAGTAGAAATGTGAAGCCGTGTCTGCTGGACTGAGGTATTTCCTTAATCACTCCCACATGTTTTCATGATACTCAGGGAGGGAGAGTATTTAAACAAGCTGGGGCCAAGGTGTGCCGGCAGTGGAAAAAAACGCCGGTGAGATTTTCACTGAAACCTCATCAGATGTGTCACTGTTGCTGTGTGTTTATTATCATTTGTTTGCTTTGGGGATTGAAGAAAAACCTGCATCCAAATCAAAAGCTGAAATGAGTAAAACTGCTTTGATTTCTACCAAAATGTGCTGCAGTTTTTTATTCCTCCCCAAAAGAAAACAACATGTCTGGTAATTTATTTATGAAAGGTGTGAGATAAATAAATTACAACCAGAAGATGTTGGCTGGTCAGCAGCGCAGATGGGGCAACACTCTCCGAATGGGATTTCAGGTTTGGGGCAGTCTTTTAGCTCCTCGCAGACTATTTCATCACACAGGACTGTTCCAGTGTCACACACACAGATGCGACAAGGCTCTGGTTTCCATATGTCCTTGTCATTATACTGCTGTCCATCTTGTAGACAGCTAAAAGCATCCTCGTCTGTGTTAGAGACCACAGTGCAGGGCACACAGGGGGCCACACAGGTAGGAAGGAAAGTCAGATGTTAAAAACAAACAATGCACATTATAAACTTTTAAACAACAGCTCATATTTACTGAAAGTCAACACACAAATGACAGGAAGAGCACAGATTATTGTTTTACTCAGCTTAAAAAAACATGGAGTGGGGAGGCTGAATTTAATTTAACTCTAAAATCTGATTTTTAATTATGTTGACTGATTCTTAATGACAAATTAAAAATAATACACTATTGTTTCAACTATACGTTTAATGTTCAAAAAGTCTAATAAATGATTGCTTGAGTAGTTTGTTTTATTTAATCAATCAGGCTCAAGGAAATGCGTGCCATTATTGTTTGGAAAAACAAAAATGTACTGATTATTCAGACAGCCTTTAATCATTTTCTATAAATAAACACATAATTTAACTGATTATTGCAGCTTTTATCCTCTAACTAGGCTCCTTCCTTGTTTCCAAAGTCATGATTATTACATGTTTCCTTACAACCTCTACAGTGGCCACAAGGTGGCAGTGTATCACCACACAATCCAAGTCAAGCAGAGTAAAACCTGCAGGAAACCTTCAATGACTCCCCCTACCTAGAGTCCATGTGCCTAAATTCCTTGACAGGTTAAATATAGAGCAGGTTTACATTGCGGAGACACCCTAATTTACAGCAGGGAAGACAGACTTTTCTTTCAGCTGATGAAAATGTTTTTTTTCCTTCTTGGACCACAGCCTGGCACACAAAGCACAAGGGAACATGATGGAGGTGGGTCCTGTTTGAATGCTGCTACTGTACATGATCTATATGACATCATGCATGAAAAATCTGACAAGAGACACACAGGTGATTAGAAATATCGAACCAAATTTTTCCTTCTGGTAAAAACAGAGAGCCTAACACCTGCGGAAAGAAACGTTCTGGAGTCTGAACCTGTGGGAGGGGATGATGCAGCTGAAGAAAGGCCTAAAGGTCCAGATAGCTGGGTATTTACCTTTGAGTAAAACGTAAATCTAGGTAACCTAAAGGACCTTAGCAGTGATGAATGGGGTCTTTCTGGAAGGGGACAGGGTGGACAATTCACAAACTACTGCCTTGTATAAACACAGGGTGCATTTTAAACCCCACACGGAGGCTGTGTCAGACGCCAGTTCAAACACATCAGAGAGAAGAAAATTGCAAGTTTTCAGGCACATTCCAGGGAGTTTTGATGTTCAGTTTTACAGATCTTGGTAGATAATCAAAGACCTGCACCTGTCCTTTGGCACACGCTCTTATTTGCGTATGGAACACTTTATTAGGAGGCCTCCTAAATCTATTTCAGAGCTGAATCATTTGATAAGTGATTTCTCAGGAGTTTTATTTTCAAGGTGAGTAAAACAAACACCTGTAAAGGATCTTGATTTATTACCTTAGTTTTTACTGGTTTTTGGAACTTTCAGGCTTTGACTCTGCTCATGATTTACGTGAATCCTAACTAAAGAACGTCTTAACTGATCTCTAAAGACTCAAGGCCAGTGAGGCTACTGTGCTGAGGTCACAATAAAACCTCTTTACTACTTCACCATGGTCCCCCCCCCCTCCCAACCCAAAGAAAATTCTTCATCCAGTTGGGAAAGAAGGGCTTGCATTATATCCAAGCTCCTGTGTCTCTGAGAGGGTAACCTGACACTTCAAATTACTTTGGCACAACTATTTTCTCTTTTTTTCCTCCTTCCTCTGAGAAAATACACCTTTTATTTGCTTTAAAAGCTCAGTAGGTTTGATTGTGAAGTCTTTGCCTCTCAGAATTCAGTAATGAAGTCTGTCTTTATTTTTCCAGTCACCTTTTCATTCCTGGCCCTGTCTCTGACTACTGTCACTGCTGCGGCTGCCTATCAGATGGGACAATATTTCAGGGCTCTTTCAGACTCTAAAGCTTCTTTTTGGAAGATGTGAAAACAATACTGAGGGGGAAAATATCACAATTTTATAAAAAACTAGATACATTAGAAAATCTTTAGATTTGGTGCAGCTTTTAACAATTAAAACGAGGACTTTTTAAAGACATATTTGCGATTTAATCACCTTTTTGCTTCAACAAGCCAGGATTTGCCTGGATGCCCTCTGACAGTGATGGAATGTGAACACTTTTCACCAGAAGCCCTTGAGCCTGACCACCTTTCACTTTTTTTTGCACATCCCTTCCCCCTCTCCTCCTATATTAAGTGAATCCGCAGTTTAAAAGACTGTCAAGGCCCCTAAAGCGCCTACAGGTGACAGGCAGTTCAATTTCAAGAAAGCAAAAGGAGGTAGGCAGGCAAAAGCCTCGAGCTGCAGGGAACTATTTCTATTTTAAATCTAAAGAAGACGTAATTAACTTTTGGCAAATTATTATTTTTTAAATAAAAACTTCTGAAAATCTAGTTTATGCTCCAGGAAGAAAACAAATGACTCGAATTTGGAATATGATTTTGCGTAAACGTTCCCAACGTCTCCATCCATGTGCGCGTACATTTATAAAATACTGTTTGGTCATAGCCTTAATATGAAAGAACTGTGATACACTATAATCTACAACTTTATTCACCATTCACGTAATGTGAAACTTTCTGTGCGTAAAAGTTCTAATCCAATTCAAGTCCAGGCTGTGCGTAAAAGTGAGTTGCGTCAAGGAGAATGGGAACACTTCCCAAGCACACTTTGACAAAGTTGTATTTTTTTTCATCAGAAAAATAAAAGGTGTCACTTACGGTCATAATCCTGACATCTCACAACGCCTAATAGACAAACGTGGGTTGCTGCAAGTAGCAGTACAGTCCTGGAATCCATAAAGCTGAACATGTCTAAATATTAGACATGCAGGAACCCTTGTGGGAGAAAGATGGAGAGCGAAGGGCTTCTCTCAGTATTTAGTGTTTTATGTCCCCAGTTACAGAAGCCGGACCCTTCGACATTCACCCTTCCCTAAAGAGTCGATGGTTGGAATCCAGCGGCAGGACCCGGACCTGCAGCAAAACACTCAGCACCAACCGCTTCAGGCTAGACGCTGTAGTTTTATGACCCCGCTGCCTTCAATGAATCTTCGTATATTCCCCAAATATCAGTCCGGCCCCTTTACCCCCTGTCAGGCTGAAATCTGATGCCCCCTTTTCCCTCCCAGTCTGTCTCCCAGGTTTCTTTTATCCCAGTCGCAGACCACTCCTCTCCCCACGTGCTGAAATGAGCGCAAATAAAAGCTAAAACTTCCTCAAATCCCTAATTTCGGTCTACCTGCTCACCCCAGCCTGCCCTGCTCCAACATGAGACAGTCAGAACCTCTTGTATTCTGAAGGTGTGTAAATCCAGCTAAACTTTCACATATTTGAACTGAACATATGAAGTGTTGCATTTATAGAACACAATATGTTGTCAGCATCCAATGTTGCTTAATTTAATTTAACTGAATAATTACAGAGACAATAAATGCATTAGATCCTGAATACCCTGGGTATTATTATCACAGATTTCAACCAGATTTTGAACTAGAAGGTCCTCCATCTCCAAAAACAACAAACAAGGAAGCATCTTCAGTGGCATTTCATTCATTCAGCAGAGTTCAAAACTCATTCAAGGTCCATTAAAATTGTTCTGTTGGGACATGGTGGTGGTGGAGAAACGCCTCATAAAACCCTGACCCGACACTCTTCTCCTGTGGAGAGCTGTCCAGCTAAAGAGGGGGAGGATTTATTGCTACAGGTGGTGTCCCGGTGAGAAGGGTGGGAAAAAGTGTGACCCTGATTAAATGTGTGAATACCACTGATTAGATCATTATATTTTCCTTATATGACTATTTATTTTGTCCAAAAAAATCCATTACTTTTCCTTCCTCAGATGGGTTTAGGCTGCCTGTGCACATACCATTTTCTATTTCTCACTCGTTACCACGGTAACCAGGTCCTGCAGGTGTTTCGGGTTCTGGTGCCAGGTTGGATTGATGCTTTAGAGCGAGGAGTTTCCAAACAGTTGGCAGCAAGTTTGACTTGTAGCGACTGAGCATAATTTACACTCCACCTGAGTATTGTTGCTGACCAGGTCCATCCCTTTATGACCACAGTGGACCCATCTTCTGATGGCTTCTCCCAGCAGGATAAAGCTCCAGGTCACAAAGATCTCTAACTGGTTTCTTGAACATGAAAATAGTTCACTGGATTTCAACAGCCTCCACAATCAGCAGACCTCAATCCAGTCCAGAACCTTTAGGATGTGGAGGAACTGCAGACCCACATCATGGATGTTCAGCCTGCAGCAGCTGCCTGATGCTGTCATGTCAAGAACCTCAATGTTTCCAACACCTTGTTGAATCAAAGACATGAAGAATAAAGAGGGCAAACATTCTTTATAAACCTATTTTAACTTATTGTTTTACTTCTAGAACATGAGCTTAGACAAATTTGGGGTCGTGTGCAAAGATCAGCGTTATCAACCAAACAGGAGTTCATAGGAAGGCGACCGGACGCGCGTGTCGAGGTGTTTTGAGGAGGAGCCCTTGGACGTTAGATTCAAAAACTGATCTCTTGATGAAATCCTCCACAATGTGGCTTTAAATGTCACTTTTAAACTTCTTATCAGTTCTATTGATGCCACTTTTTAAAAATAATTTTTGTATTCCATAGACGCACATAATTTAGTTCCTTGTTTTTGTCAGTCTGTAGCTTTCACACATGAAGATCTCACAGAGCCACTTGTTACTGACAGGGCAGTTTGTTGCATCATTTTCAGGGATTTCAGCTCTTTGCAGGTTGTGACCTGTGAGCCTTGACTCCTGACCTTCTAACACTTTATATGAGCTGAGTGCAGCTGTTGTGTCCTGACCAGGCAGCAAGAGGTCACTTCTCTGATGCCTGAAAGTCTAAGAAGAATGAAGGTTGTCCTATGGGTTAGAAAAATATCCATCAAAAGAGTTTAGTGAAATATACCTGAGTGTCTTTTACCTGTGAGTCCTGGTTCACTCACTGCAAAAATAGAAACTAATGTCTAAAATATATATCTTAAAGTTTACTGGAATACATTTTAGGCTGAAAACACATAAATGTTGTTTTACAGATTTATCCTTCTTTGTTGTTTTCTTCTTCTCCACATTCTGAACTGAAACAACTTGTAATTTGTGTATTTTCAGACATTTTTGGCAGCTTGTATAATACAAACTGTTCATGTCTGACTATTTGAAGTCTTGTTCATCTCAAAATTGTAATTGTTTTCCCTTGTGATCTTGTGGCTAGGTCATAAACCCTGTGCAGCCCAGGGATCAAAGGTAAAACATCACCAAACTGTTAATTATCTCTTCATAAGCTGGAGACCTAAAACAAGCAGCACTGTCTTTACTGGCTCGATGCACTGGGTTGACTTATAATTATATAAATGGGCAAAAATCCACATTCTGCTTTATGTTCTTGGTGGCATGAATGCATGAAATATTATATGCATTGAGCATCTGCATATTTTGTGTTTCATTTCCAACCCCATGTGCCTCTTTCAATACATTTTTTAAAAGATGATCCCCACACAAAGAGCCCACTGTGGCTCTCAGAAGCCTTGATATTACCTGCTTCTTAACTCAATACTTGTGTGTGCACATGAGTGACTTAAATATCAAGATTTGTTGAAAGTTAGTTGCCTGAAGACAATGCTTTGTTTCAGATCTGCACACATCAATCATGCGCCCCAAAAAAGAGACGTGGGCTGCAGCTGGATTTTAATTCTTCAAAGATCCCGAACTGGCAGAACTGTGGATTAAAGTTTGCTTCCACTGCTGTGCTTTAGAAAGGAGGAAAAATTAAACACAAGTTCTGTAACATCTCAACCAAATATCAAACATGAGTTCAGCCAATTTGTGAGATTGTTGTTCAAAAAATGTCCCATAAATTATTAGACAAAAAAGTGTGATGTGCTTTCAAGAAGTTCAAACTGCTTTGAAGTAAAAAAAAATGTCAGGAATAGTTTTCCTCATAGCTGTTTAGGAATGAGGTCTGTCTGGAAAAACAATCAGAATATGGGGGAAAAGAAAAGCAGGGCGAAAAAGAAAGATGCGTATGAAGACAGTGAAGGGAGGTGCAGAATAGCCAAAAATATGAGAGAGTAAGAGGTAAGGTGGGTGGGAAAGCTGGAATGCAGAAGCAAAGGAAGGAGGGGACAGCTGAGAGGGAGGGAAGGTGGAACAGAGAGAGAGAGAGAGAGGGAGAGGAGAGAGGGGAATGGAGGCAGAGAGAGGTTTAACTGAAGCCATGTGAGATCAGAAACTACAAAAGCTGTGACATCACTACGAGGCTGGCACTGTAGGATGACCTTTAAGCATCATGGTGTCTTCTGCTCCTTGCTGTATGATTTAGTTCAAATAAAAAGTTTAACAACATTTCAGGTTTATGTTACAGTTTATTTGTTTTATTCAACAAATAATAGAATAAAGCATTCATAGACTGCAACCTAAAATGCTTCTGCAGCTCTGCAGGAATAAGTAAAATGCTGGACGTGTGTTTGGGGCTGAGAACAGATCATAGTGTCAAGTATTCAAGAATGTGACGAAATAACCAAAGTAGATAGTATTTCTATTGGTATTATAAGTATGATATGGGGTGAATACTCATTCGTCTGAACTGCTGATTGTGTTTCTGCTCCAGAATTCCTCATTAAAGCTTGTATTACTTGTGACATAAACACGAGGGCCTGAACAGAGGCTGGGAACATTTGCTCAGATGTGTTTCCAGTTTGAAGAAATAAACCATATCAGATAAACAATGTGTGGTTTATTGATTCTTGACATTGCAGAAGAAATGTATCACCCAGAGCTGTTGGTTCCAGTGTTTTTGATATGTCTGCTTGAAGTTTATTCAAATGAGCATCAGCTTGAAGACATAAAGGACTTTAGGGGTTCTCAGCAAAGTATTGGTTCATTTTGCTTTAAACAACAGGACAATATCTTTCTTCTACAAGTTTTTTCTCTTATTAAAATGTAAAACAAATTCAATATTAAATTTGAAGTAGCAGCAGTTGACACTAAGGCTGTGAACCCTCACAAAGAAAAAAAAAAAGAAAATTTCACTTTTTAATGCTATTCTGTACGATTTATCACATAGCAGATGTTAATGTCAGAAGAAGAAATATTTTAAAACAATCTTGAGATTCTTGAAATTGACTACATTAACAGTTGTGAAAATTTAGAGAGCCAGAGTCAGAGAGAAAGAGGGAAAAGTAGGAGAATGTGGCACAATCAGTGGAAATCTCCTGAAGTAGTCGGGGGCGGGGAGGGCTGTAGAGCGGTCCAAATCTCTGGAAGAGCTCCGTTTTACTGGTTGAAGCACGTGTTTGTAAGACTCCTCCACTCAGAGTCAGAGAGAGAGAAGAGAAGAGATGATGATGATGATGATGATGAAGGATGAAGGTTTGCAAGGAAAAGTGAAAATTTCACAAGCACATTTCTTAAGCTGATCACATTTTTAAAATGTTTCTGAAATTATGCTTTAAAAAAAGAATTTAAGTGAACGAAATCAAGTAAGTTAAGTAAGCAGATAAACTCATATTTCCTGCAAATATGTTGATTTTTCCACACCTCAGTATGGAGTTTTCCAACATAGGAAGAACTGGTATTTACCTGTAAACTGACCAACAGTTCTCTGTCTGACAGTCCCTCATCGTGAAGCTAACATTGTTTTATTGGATCAAATTATATTAGTTTTTGTTTTTTGTTTAAGTATTTTTCAGTGTTTGGTTCGGATTTGTACGTAAAGTGAAAGAAAGGCAGATTAGAAGACTTTTTAAATGGATGATCAGAACAAACAACAATTGAGTACTACTTTATTTTACAATTGTCTGCAAAAGTTCAACAACGTTTGACTAAAATAGAAATGTTGTTTTATGTTATGCATTTTGTTAGAACAGCAGAAATAAATGGAAATGTACCTTCTGTGATTTCTTTAATTTCAATTATTCTTCAGACATTTATGTAAGGTTAAATGTTCACACCTCACAGGTATGAACCTCGAGCAATAGAATAAAAAATGCAACAAAGAATTAGCCTGGCAATTTTATATTATATAATATTCAATATTCACTAGACCTAGTGTGATAATTATTATGGGCGAGGTGAAGAGGAGAGGACTACATCCTTGGGCAAAGTACTGAACCCCAAAGTTGCTTCCTGGATGTCATCCAAATGGCATCCCACTGCTCCTGGATGGTCAAAGGCAGAGAAATAGTTTCCCTAAGAGGAAAATAAAGTATTATTTATCATTATTAGAAACACATTTGAACCCTTTAATGCCTGACACATGAAATAATAATAAAACAACTTATATTTTAAAAATTGAAACATTTGTTTGCTAATGTTTTTTATATACTTTTACAAAACATCTATTTTGTAATTATATAACAATAATAAAACTTAAACAAATTGGGACTGGCCAACTTCAGTACTCAAACCTTCCACCAGAGGGCAGAAATCCTGTATAGGATTCAATACAGCAGCTTTTTGAGGAAAATACAAATGTTGTTAAAAAGACAGCGCTCTTAGAAACTCAGAAACACGTGTATCAGATATGATACACGGGGCAACAATGTGTCATTACTACTATAATCACCAAAGAAACAACAAACCAATGACAAACTGCCTCTGTGTGATCTAATTAGGTCCATCTGAGAGATTCTCTTTGCTGTGATTGAAGAAGGGATGCCAGCAGTGTGTGTGGAATATTTTATCTTTGTTCCCATCAGTAAAATAATATTATTAGGTCATCATTTAAGAATGATTTCAAGGATATGCGCAAAGTTCATTTGTTCATTCAGATTCTACAACAATAACATTCAAAAACTTTATGAGCGCCTCTTTTACCAAAAGAACTCTTCCACAACTAAAGGAACCCACTGTGTTCAGATGGAATCAGTTTAATAAAGTGTGTTAGAGCATAATTTCTAAACAATAATTACTGCTGCATCCTACCGTACACTTTGTTTAGATGATATTTAATCAAAACCATGTCCTGGATGCTGTTCGACTGATGCTGTGACATAATAAAAACATCAGAGGCCATATTTGGGAGGAGAGAACTGTGTGGTCGTATGCAGGGAGCTCATTTCCTGCAGCAGATCAGTCAAGCTTGGGTGGATGAATAAACCTCTTCATGGAGGTGGTGGTCTCAAGGGTGGAGAAAAGAAAAAATAACTTGGGTGGACTGGATTTGGGTTGTTCATTGTCTAGATGAGGGTGGGCTGTTTGTATAAGAATTAGGAGCTTCTGTTGTGTGTTGTGAAAAAATTAGAGACAAAAGATTGAAAAGGAGTATTTATAAAATCATAATTACCTTTTTTTTTCTTGAAAAATTTCAATTTTAAACAACAAAAACAATATTTAACTTAGTAAATATGGAAATCTGCCCTGAGGAAGTGATAACATGCTGAGTGTGGGTTAGTATTCTAGTTTGAGTGTTTGGTTTATTTCAATTCATAACATATTTGATTAGGATGATAGACAATAATCAACATAGCAGCATTCAATGTATTTATGCCAGAATTGGCACATTAGCTATATTTCATGCATAATAAAGGTTATAAGGACCTTTAGCTCTGTCTCCTCAGCCCTCCTGGTTTACTGTCAAATTGTTAATATATTTCTTACCTGTGCTGTTTCACCACAGTTTTGTTCCTTGATTTTCCCATGTTGCATTTGCCAATTTCTGGACATCACCTACATTTAGGTCAGTTCTACAACATTTTGTTCACTTAGCACCCTAAACAGCAGCTGTCACACTTTCAGAAACCAAATAAGACCAGTCTGGTCTCTTGTGTTTTTTTTTTTAGAGATTCAAGGTTTTTACCTCTGACCAGGGATTGATGTTCACACTTGACACAGATTACAGTAAAAGTAAGAAAAAGAGTAACAGAAACAATCACTTGTTTTACAGATTCTCTCATTACTTTGTCCTGCAGCATCTTTCAACTTCTCACCCTTTATTACACATTTGGTAATGATTAGAATAAGGTAAATAGTGTTTTGTTGCTGCAAAATACAAAAATGATTTCACACAAGTCTTTGTTTGTATATATTATTTTACATATACTGTATCAACAATTAAATAATTTGAGTTGGGTTTGAGTTTATTTTAGTAGACTTGATCACTAACATAACCTATTATCAACATTGTTGAATTTCTTTACATTTTGAAAATTGGGTCTCAAAGCTCAATTACAGATACAGAAATGACAAATTTGCTTTTTAGTGTTGTTGGATTAGAGCCTGTCAGCAAATACATATTTAAAAATGCACCATTAACTCAAAGACTGCTTGTTTCCCCTCTTTACCTTACTTTTTAAGAACACTGGATATCAGACAGTCTATTTGAGTGTTGTTAAAATGTTAAGCTTTGCAGATCAGCTTCATCTTTTGCTGATTGGCCAGTTTTTAAATGGGACTTCTGAGCTAAAAGATCAGTTTTCCAATAATAAGAAAATACATTTTGTGAATTTTAAATGAACAATTTGATACTTTAGGGAAGCACACTTAATCATTTTCTTGTAGGATTTGTGAGCAGCAGGTTGAAAACTGTCGATCTCAAGTTCCTAGCCTCCAGCACAGATAAAGATCTCTAAAGGATTACTGACACCAGCCCAAGCAACAGCATGGGAATCAATTTATTACACTTTGCAGACCTGCAGGGGGCTTCCGACAATTTTCATCAAATATGCTATGCACTGAATTAACTGCTAAAGTTATAAAATGCCATTGTTTTATATTTTTAGGTGTTTTTTTGTAGTACAACTGAGTTACATAATTGCAGGGCAACGGTATGTGTTGCTGAAAATGGAATGTTCCACTGCAAGGTTGCAAGCTTTGGCCAATGCCCATGAATCATGAGAGTGATGCAAATCCAGGAAGAAAGTGAGGGAGAGAAAAATTTAAACTAGAACATGTCACCGGCCGGAGAGAGGACAGGTGTTGTGGAAAACAAACTCTTGGCACAGAAACATCTATGACAGCTTTTATTCTCAGTGGAGTTTTACAGTCAGGTTGTCCAAAAGGAACAGATTTAAGGAGACTTGGGGAAGGGGGGGGGGGTCAGCTTTCCTCAGAAAAACAAAGACACATTGAGTGGTGTGCTTGTGTTCCTTGTGTCTCAAGTGAGAAAGAAAAAAAGGTAACCTCAAGTGTTAATGAAAAACAGAAGAGTTGTGGGAACTTTCTGTCTTTTTGTGGGACCTTTATACTGTTCCTGCACTGAATTTGCAGCATTTTGTGATCAGTAACACAAAATTTTTTTAATTTTTTTTTTCAGATTGCACTCCGTCCTATAACTGACTGGGAAACTTGAGTCTGTCGTGCCCCTTGGGAAGCTTTGAAGTAACTCCTGAGTTCAGCTCTTCTTTGCCTCCATCTGGAGTCGTTCTCCTGAAATCAGTTCAAAAGTCTGTTTCTGTCAGCACAGCTGCAGTACCCCTGCAGGTCAGAGGGGAAACAACAAAAGGAGAAGTAATCAATAAGCTAAAAAATAGCTATGTCAATGTCATATTCATTTTATAATTACGCTGCAACATATGTCTATCTGATTTACATAACAACCCTCCACAATCAGAAAAGGCTGATTTGGTTTGTAACCTGACCTCTACCAGCAAGAGAATTTGGAACTTGCTTGGAAGAATAATGACAAAAATTACACACGATGATGTGAACTTGCACATATTTTTTTAAAACTATTTTCTGTTCATAGTTGCAGTTAAATGGGGCAACAATGCACTGATTTTTCTAATGTCTATTTAAAAACGACAAACTGGAGTCATTTCTCACCAAGAACTTAGATAAATTGGTGTCTTTTTATTTGGGGTGTGAATGGGGTGTGCTGCCCTGAAAAGAAAAAATACATTTATTTGAACAAATTACAATAAGAAGACGTCATCGGAGGCCAATATCCTGCATATTTTTGTTGTTTTCCTGCTCCAACACACCAGATTCATTGATGGATTTATACCCTCAGCAGTTCGAAAGAAGCCCCTCAATCACCCACTGATTCAAATCAGGTGAGTTGGAGCAAAGATACATCTAAACTGTGAAGGAAGATGCTCCCAGACAGATATCTGAAGTAGTTTGCATCACCTAAGGAGTCAGAATAGTTGTTAAAAATGTGGTCCAAAAATAATAAAAAACATTATTTTCAATTTAGGTTTTATTTATAGAATAGCTAAGAGGCTACAGTGGGGAAACTGCCCTTTGTTGTATTTCTTGTACCCTTTGAGATGCTGACCCATATGAATTTATGAGTTCACGCCCACCACCTGCTGGACTACAGAGTGTGTTTGCCCAGGATCGAGTCTTGCAGTAGATTCTGTTGTGGACGTTCTTTGGACACTGGCTTGTTGCAGTTCTGAGATTTGTGGCTCTCCAGCTGAATCAATAAAAGCCTGCACTGTCACAATGGTGCACTCCTGACCCCAACCCACACACACACACACACACACACACACACACACACACACACACACACACACACACACACACACACACACACACACACACACACACACACACACACACACACACACACAAATATGCGCTTAGTCATAGGCAGGCACTGGTACACCAACACACTTACACACTCGCACATCCAGGACACCAGACCTTTCCCAAACACACACATTCCTCACACCCAAATGAGATCTTTGACTCTTTCCTCGTTTCTGTGCCGTTACAGGTCTTATTACACAAACCAGCTTCTCATGTGAGTCCAGACCTCCACTTGTCCTATACACTTTCTGTTTGATGATGACATAATGCTGTCAGCTCTCCTTGCAGATAGTAAAGTAGCAGCACTTCGGTTTAACTGCAAATCAAACGTTTAGTTTCTGTCTTGGATTTTTTGTTTTGGATTTGCTCAAGTGAAAATGCTCCTGTTAAAAATGTGAATATTGTACACTGAATAAGATACAACCTGAGAGTAAAAGCAGGTGATTAACCTACAGTACCAGCAAAACATTTCTGACATTCTTTTAAATTGTATTTTAAACTTTTGACGGGTGCTGCCATTTTTTAAATCTCTGTTTAAATCAAATTTTCCATTTTTTTAGATCAAATTGACTCTCCAGTCAGAGCAGACTCTGGGTCTTCTGGGATCTTCGAAGAGGTAGAAGCTCTCACAATCCCCTAAAGTCCCCTGATATCCCAGTAAATAATAAATAATTTTGCCCTTTTATTAATTTTTTGCAGTTAAAAGTGCCTAAATGTTGTTTTATTCATTTTATCCCATAGCATCTCTTCCTTTAGGTTTAGGTTTTTGCAGAATATTAACATAAACATAAAAAACTGTTTAAAAATGACATGGGCATACAGTTACGGTGCACACTAATCTGCTTGTTTTGAAAAGCTTCTCCATTTCTGCTTGGTCTCTCCTGTCCTCGGGTCACGGTTAGTGCTCTAGCTGACTCTGTAATCTGGCTGAAGGCAGGCCACATGGCTCGTGATCTCGTGAGGAGATCCCTCTGTGTGGCTGCTCCTTCTTTTCAGCCGGCATCTAAGCCTCTCAGGAATGTTGAACTCTCAGACTCAGACTGAGTGTGCAAAATATGCATGTGCCGCATTAGATTTTGTGCCTCAGCTTGTGTGTGCCAGAGCTGTTTGAGGGTTTTTACAGAAGGTTCATAAGCCATTGATGATAAATATCTATGGCTTACTCAGATAAGAGCTTCTTATTTAATATTAGGAATGAAATAGTGCAAAAACACACACACACACACACACACAATATCTACAGCATACTGATCTTATAATCCACAGGAGAAAAACGCCTTTATTTAGATAGAAAACAACTCTGTTCAGACTTCAGTCCCTTCAGAGTCTTACAGAATTATGTTTCTGAGTTTTACACGTGACGGCGTCTCAAGTAGGTCCAGTTAAACTCATTAACCTCAAGGCTGGTGAAATGGGTCAAAACCTTCTCCACCAAACAGTTGCACATATCAGCAAAATGTACTTTTAGCATAATAAAGAACCCATTAATACTAAATCAATCAATCAAATAAATCAAAGAAAATTTTGAGAATTGATTTCATTGTATTTCTGCTTCTTCATCAATAGTCTTCATTTATATGAATATTATATTGACATTATGATCAAATAATAAAGTTATGAGTATTTTTTACATCATGCTTTGTGTTTTTCCCCTTTTGTTGTCAGAATAAACATCATTGATGAGCGTTCATATTTTTCTTGCTATACTCGAAAATGTTGATTTGCTTTTTTACACATCATGAGCACATTACCAGAAACATACCTAATATGAAGAATGAGTCAGTATTATTTAGTGTCTAATACAAGCAGCAGTTCACCATAAAGAAGCAGACTCACTGGGAGAAGCCCAGGGTCAATGGAGTTGATGTGATGTGTGAAAAAAGTAATGAGAACATGCAATTAGTGCATTGGATTGTGAAAAAATATTCCAGTTCAGTCTCATCCAACTCCTATTCTGAGCTTGTGGGTACTGTATCTTATAGAGCGTTTTTCCTGTCTTTATTACATCTTAAAAGGCATATCCTGCTGAAAACAGAGAGGGAATGAGTCGAGTTTCTTACTAAACTTGCTAAAATTGGTACCAAAAGACAGAGCTAAGACATCTCAAAGAACAACTGTAACATGTTGAATTTGGACCAAGGCATGCCCAACATTTTCATTCATACCTCCAGAAATAGTGTCCACTTGGAAAAAAAGGAGCTCAGTTTGTGCTCAAATTCAGATGATTTTTATGCTTTCATCCCTTTTTCTGTTCTAAAAGAGCTCTAACCCCCTGATTGGGCAGACAGAGTGGAGGTCTGTACTCTGGCACCACAGGTAACTCACACATGGCCCCTCAGACTACACCTCCTCATCCCTCTTTCCTTGAATCCCTCCTCCTCCTCGACTTCTGCCAGGACTCTGCCTTTGAAATCTCTGAGTTTCATCAATAGCCTTTTTGATTAGGTCTGTTTGGTTATAAACACGAGTTCAAAAAAGACGGTGGAAGCTGTTGATGATGGCGATTTTCCAAAAGTGGTGGAAGTGAGGGAGGAAAAAAGTGAACAGAGGGTGGAATGAAGGCACGAGTGATGGCGGAGGATGGAACGAGGGAGGAAATGAAGACAGAAAGCTCGCACAGTGGTTTTTGGTCTCCTAAGGTGAGTTCATGGCAGCACGCGGTAAGAGGTCGGACTCTGTGCTCCCTCCCTGATGTTCCCACACAAAGAGGCTCTGTGTGGTGGACTTCAGGAATGCTAAGGGACGGCAGACCTGTGCAAAAGAGAAGGAAAGAGGAATTTTGGGGAGAGATGGGCTCAGTTCAGGTAATGGATAAGGACTGAAAAACGGGACCTGATAATAAAGATCGTTTTGTCAGAACATGTCTCTATAATCTACAGCAAGAAGAGTAAATCCTCATATTAACTATTTTTGATGTTTTACTTTTTTTTTTTTTACTGTCACCATTCTAGCTGTGGGCAGGAAGCCTCTGTCTGAAGACACCCTGTTGTTGAGTTACTGTCTTGTGTAGAGGATGCTCAGGGTTGTTCATCATGTTCTCATAAACTAGACCGTCAGTTTTGCTCTGCAAACTATGTTGATGCATATCCAGGCTTCTTGTTTTATGAAGTATTATCTTAGTCCAATCGGCTCTATGGCTCCAGAGATTTTATGTATATTTCCCCACCAGCTCTGCTTGTTCTCCCATGATGGAAAAAGTGTTGGACATATTTCTGCTTCTCCTAAAATCTGAATTCATCTCCTTTCTTTTGCTCCCATTTAAATGAGATGATTGTTGCCACATCTTTCCACAAAGTGGTCCAGTTGGTGGAGAGTAGCAGATCTGCCTTGGGCTCAGATGTGTTTTCCTCATTTGTTCTCATTTGCTAAAAAAAACAATGCATGTTTCCTATAATGCACTTACAAATATTAAAGGACGGCATTGTTTGCAATCCAGTACAAATTGTCATGCTCTGAGGATTCATTGACAAAAGTTTTACTTAAAATGTTTTTCTCAAGTTAAATCAGTTTGCATTTCCTGTTTTTGAGAAAATCTTTTTCATACTATTATTATCTCTGCATCTGGAAAGACTAGAAAAAGAGACCTACTACAAAAAATAATTAATCAGCAATAAAACTCACATGACCTTTTCTCATGTTGAGTTTATTAGGTACCACTTTACAAAAAAGATTTTAAATGCTTTAAAAATAAGTTACTGAGTAGTTTGTGAACAACTTATTGTTGTAAAATATTGTTATTCAGTTATAATAATATATTGGATTTATATAGCGCCTTATTAGGACACTCAAAGCACTTCACAGAAGTTGCATTATTCATTCACACTCTGGTGGTGGTAAACTATGATGACGTCAGTAGTTGCAGCTGCCCTGGGGCAGTCTGACAGAAGATGGTGTTGAACAGCACCTTAGGATTACCTTTGCTCCTCGACACCAAGCTAGAAAAGTATGCAGCCCTTTCATCTCTCACTGCAGAGTTGAGGCCAGGAGATCCAGATGGACCAGGTGAACATAGAGATGAGTTTTGTTATTTACAAGGTATTTACAAACTAATCAACAACCTTCTTATTAAGCATTTATAATTCATTCATAAGATGCTCTTACTGTAAAGTGGTGCCTTTTATTTTTGTTTGGACTGACACTAACTCAAACTGGTTGTTGACATCAATACCATTATAACAGTTTTCTATGGCGCCTCTCCACTGACTGACTTTTTATTCATTAAAAAATAAGACGCCTTAAATAAGATTGGGAGTTTTTTACTATTTCTTGTGGTAAACACCCAGTATTTCTCTACTGCATAACAAAAATTCCAGGCAATAATTTTCTCTACAGATTCTTATTTTGTTCAGTTTTGCCATCCAGGTGTGTGTGCTGTTGGCAGAAGGAGCTTCATGCCACATTAACAAAGCTCTGTAATCCCATCCAGCTCTAACTGAGTGGAGAAACACTCTGGACTGTGATCAGGACTGTTGAGAAAGGCAGGAAGTGGGTCATTAGACCAACTGAGAGGACGACCTGCAGGGGTGGACAAAAGAGCAGTGTTCTGGATGAGTCAGCGTTAATGGACTGTACATGTGGTCATCATAACTCTGAAATAGATAAAAGGAAAAACAAACACACCTCAGCATATTTGTTTTACGGCTTTTGGTATTTATAATCCGTATCCACCTGAACCTGTACAGCAAAGCTGAGAACAGGGAACCCTGAGATCTGGTGTTTCTATGCATGAATAAGAAGCTCAATTTAAATGAAGAGAGTATAATTAACAGAGTTTATGTTCAAAAAACAGAACTGGAATGTAATAAATTTTATATGATCTCAAAGGGTGTGAGACTGAACTCACTGCTGTGGGAACAAACACAAGTTAATTTGCTTATCATCTTGCTTCAATCCAAACCAGTTACATGAACAAAAAACATAAAAACTCTAAAGATACATGAGGAAAAACCAAAAGCACAGGAAGCATCTTCATTAAAAAAATATCGATTTGAACTAATTTTGCATCAGATGAATGCACTTGTGTTGTGTGCTCTCTCATCTTTATATTATAGTTTATATTATAAAGGCTGATTAATAACTGGCCTGGTTTATTATATTTTGATTTACAAGCTAAGACTGAGCAGTTCTAGTTTAATTTGAAATGCAAAGTCTATTTTTCCTGACTTTATTGTTGTTTACATTAGTGTTTGATTAGCACATTCAGTTCAGTTTAGAACTCTGCTCCTAGTGGTCATGGTAGGTATTACACATAAAAACTCAACCAGTTTTTTAACTTTTAAATCAGCAGATGCACTTAAACTGAAAGCATTCATTAAAATAACCATCTTTTTTTATATACTGAGTTATTCAATGTTTCACCTTCATCTTGTTTTATAAAAATAACCAACCAGATTCATGCGCATGTTGCTGCTGCTCTCTACAGAGCAGTCTCTATACATTCTGCTTGTGGAATCCTTTTTGTGGTTTTAGGTGGAACTACTCAGCAGCCAGAAAGGTAAATGTCTGCATCATGAAGTCTTCGCCTCATACAGACAGTGAAAGCTTTTCAAGCAGCATAGACACAGGTCTGTGTCACTACTGAACACGAGGAACACAAGGCCCTGATTTATCCGGTAGGGACATGGCAGAATTAGATTTATCACTATAGGTCTGTCTGAAATAAAACATTTATTTGTTAAATTTGAAACATGCCAGATTCTGTACAGAGTTTCTGCAAAATGTAGAGCAATGAGGAGCTTTGAGAAGCTTCCACAGGAGCGAGGAGTCTTCCTGTTCTGGGCAGAGCATGAGTTACTATTTGTGTTGCCAGCATAGTTCAATAATAAGACTTTCATCCACAAATCTCAACCTATTGATAAAACGACTGAACAAATATATTTATATTTTTCACTCTTTTAAAAACCTTGGCAGAAAATGACTCCAAAATGGCTGTTTGAAGCACAGACTGTTTTATAAGAAGTCCACTCACAGAGAAAGGCAGGAATCATTGCTTTTATTCTTCAAGGTGTCTCTCCAAACCTGACTATATAAATGCTTCGTGAAACACATGTGGATTGTTTGTGAGTAAGGTCATATTTTCTGACAGCCGGAGATGATTCATCTCTAACTTTCATAGCCTCTTCCTGGCACAGTAGCACGATTCTCCATTACTGTACATGTATCAGTAACAGCCTCCAAATTTATGAAGGATTGATTTTTCAGAGCAGGTATCGTTTGTTACACAGAAGCAGCAAAATGTTAAAGGTTCTTCAGATTTTCTTTAGACTACTGGAGTCCAATCCGGGTCATTAGGACTTCTGTTTTTTGTTGTTTTTTTTACTTCTGCACCTGATTGAGTGACTGGCAGGCTTCTACATAAACTGACAATGTGCTGAAGAGGATATATAAACATTAAATCAGATGAATTTAGGCAGAGAAACCACTCAAACATGCAGGATTCAGGCCCTCAATGACCAGGTTTAGTTTAATTATACATTATTGATCCTTTACATTCATTGTTCATTAGGATTATTAGAAGATTAAACAAATGATTTTAACTTGCAAAATTTCCAAAATTGAAAGATCTTGGATCATTTTAGCAATATGTCAAAATAGAGCTTTAACTTTCAAAGATTTTAAGGCTCCTATTAAATCCAGTCATAATTGTATTCTTTGCTTGGTTCGTCCTTCACCTCTTTTCTGTATTTTCTCTTCCTGCTTCTTTACATTGATTTAAATTGAACTGACTGATTGTCACTCACCTTTAAAATCTTTAGTACTTTGAACAGAGCTGAGGACAATCAACTTTTATTTTAAAAAATTATTTCTTTTTCCACTTGTCTGGTGTTTGTTTTAAATAAGTACTGTTGAGTAGCGACAGAACATAAGTGACCAAATGTAACTGACCTTTTTGGTTTTGTTCTTTAGTTCCCCTTTAAATAATTAAGATTATTTGCAGCTGTGTGATGAGTTCTAGTCAGTAGACACCTTTGCAAACTTTAATTTAGAGTTTGTTTAGACCAAATTATTGTGTATTAAACACCTAACAAACTGTGGATCATTTCAAAAAGAATACCAGTGCTTGATTAGCAGAGCATGAGCTCAGAAAAAGTTGAACCTGCAGTTTCTCTTTAGAACAGTCATAGGAAGTCACTTTTCTTTGTAGCCTCTACAAATATTTGAGCTTGATCCTTGTGTTTATCATGAAAAAAATCCTTACCATGTGTACCCCATAATTCAAAAATGTTGCAGCTTACAGAAAACAAGTCTAATACCAATTATTCTGTCAAAATCACAACTCTGTTTTCTTTAAAACCTAGTTTACATTTGACGCAATGGAAACAGAGGGATTTAATGAAATTATAAGCACTTTCACATTGTTGTGTTTACAGAGGATGGCAGTGTTTAGTTGCTTTGAATGAACTCAGCAATGATGATTAAAATTCTCTCTATGGATTCATTTATTTCCCATTGCAAGCAAGCAGAGTAAAAGTAAAATACTTTAATGTCCAGAACAAATGGAATATAGATCCATTATGTGAAAATGTACAGTTGTTAAAGCAGCACTCCGGAGGATTTCAGCAAGAGAGCAGTTTTTGAATCTAGCGTCCAAAGGCTCCTCCTCAAAACATCTCGACACGCGCGTCCGGTCGCGTGTGCGCGCGTGCACGCGGCGCATATACTTCGGACATGAACTGTACAGCTCAGTGTGTAGGGTTTAATCACTCACAGTTCACAATCTTATTCCAACAACACTACGAGGGTCTGATGAGCCCTCTCTGTCCCTGCTGCTTCTGATATTAGCTCTGTTAGCAGAGAGCTGCTGCTGGACTCTGAAGCTGAACTTGACTCGGCCCTGGATGAACTTTCTGACCAAAATAAACGCATAATCCTGTCAAGCCTTGCCATTCTGTGAGGTGAAAGGTTTAAAAATAAATCCGTCTTTAGCTGGGAAATGGGTAGGTTTTTAGTAGAAATGAGCCGTGAGTCCTCAGTGAACGGCTGAGACGGCAGAGAAACACACGGAGCGTCCTGTACGACAGCGCCCCCTACTGGTACAGGTTTGGTCGATGCGCGTGCATGTTGAGAGAATGCAGACATTTGAATTTCATTGGCTGAAAAATGTCGGCGGCAAGAAATAATGGAAAGGGGTCTCTAGGAGGAAGGAGGGTCTTCATCAGAATGACAGATGTTGTGGAACTCAACCCATAGATCATAGTTTAGACCTGAAATATCATTTAAAACATTTAGAAAACTTTGATACAGAGAAAAATGCTCCAGAGAGCTGCTTTAATGCTAAAAAGCAAATTTTATATCAACAACTTCAGCAAACAGCAACATCCTCTGAACTTCCAGGTAACCTTCATCCACTTTCCCCCCCTAAGTCTAGACTCCATGATTCTTAGTCTGTTGTGATTTCCAAGCATCTGTGAGGAAATTGTGCAGAAAATCAGGAAGCCATTCTCCAGACCCCGCCTCTCGCCCCTTGACCGCTGGAGATAGGCGCCAGCTGCCCCGCGACCCTCTGTGGAGGAATAAGCGGCTGCAGAAAATGGATGGATGGATGGCATTCTCCAGACATTCTCTGTTGTTGATGAATCATCAACCATCATGTGAGAAGGCAGGAACAACACCAAAGCTTTCTAACTGAGCATGAAAAATGTAAGGTTTCCTCTCGTTACCTAGTCATGAATGATATCTGTGGATACTAACAAATATTTAACAGTGAAAATCACTAATTAAATATGTTTCTAAAAATTGTGACTCCATAGGTTTGCCAGCAAATCCATATAATTCCACCCTAGTTAAAAAAAAAAAAAAAACACACATTTTTTTTACTTTTAAAATAGCAAAGTCACATATTTAGTAATGCATTTTTTAGATTGTCTGGACAGAGGAGTTTTTAAGAGTTGGATTAGATGGTAGAATATTTCCACTTTGTGTTCAATTGATTAAACTTATTTGAGAAGCATTTTCTGTATTTCATTGATTAATTAGTTGTACTACCTCAGAAATAGTCTAATATGGTAATTGCAGTCTTGCTTTGCAGTTTCTGTGAAAGATTTTAACAAAAGTTTTAACTTTTTTTACTTAAATTTAAATAAAAAGACCTACACTATAAAAATAACTTTGCAGCACAGATAATTACTTTGTCTATTAACTCCAACTATTAACTTATTTTTCAGCTGTAATTAGCAAAACGTCAAAACATTTTGGCTCCTGCAGTGATAAGTTACATTGCAGGTTTAAAAGCATTCCTCGTACTGATTTTCCAGTCATCAAGTAAAAGAGAAAAAAATATCCTGACAATTTTAGATTTAGATGATAGACTACTGCACAAAACTTTCTTTCAACAGTGCAAATACATCACCAAGGGACGCTTTTATTTTATGACACAACAGTTGAGAAAACTCTCAGAGATGCTAAAAACGTCTCTGAATATAAAGTAAACTTGACCTGGTCTTGTACACTTTTTGAGAGGTTTTGGAGGGTAAAGAACAATAAACACAAGTCTCTTTCTAAAACTCCACAACAAATGCAAAGCCCTAATTCCAAGCCAGCAGCCCGAGTCAGACTAAAGCTTTATTACTGCTCAGTTGGTTCCCATTAGAAATGCTTTGTTAGCTGCTATCTCTGCTCAAGAATCTCAAACAAACTGAACCTCGGCTGTTTGTTTCCCTCTAACCTCTCTCAGCACCCATCCCGTTTCTTCAAGCAGTTTCCCTGGATACTACCAGCCCTCCCACAACTAGAGGTCGGCGTTGGTGACCTTTCTGCTCAATGATGGTGTTACAAAGCTACTGAAGTATGAATAATGTTGAATATTTTAATTTGTTTCCTTGTTTTGTCTTTTTCCTAAGCAGAAATGGTTTCTTCATCATGTAGAGGTTATGCACAGTCATTATTGTTGTTTGGACATGCATGGCAAAAAATTAAACATGGCTCCCAAAGCTGGTCATGAGGTAATTTAAAAAAGTGAATATCATTATAAACAGAAAACTATTGGATTTACCATGAATGCACGTTTCTGATGAGAATTCAGTCCTCACAATGCCACTGAATACCAACTATGCATCTTATTTGCTTAATATAAATGTATTTCTCAAGTGTGGATCGCATATTTTCAATTATAGTCATAACTGTGTATCATTAAGCATGTAAATGTTATTATGGTGTCAAACAATGAGGTCATGGAAGCATTCAGCTGAAATAAGTTTCTCCAATAAGATGTCTGGCGTAAGCCTTAGTGAGAGGATAAAGGGCTCCAACTTCCATTGAAAGCTTGGATTTAGGCCACAACGCCAGCAGATCTGATCAGAATAACTCCTGGCTCCCTTTGCTTTGGAGGTTTTAAAGGGGATGCTTATCTGGGAAGAGTCAGACCCAGAATTTGTTTAAGGGGTCACATAGTCCGTTAGGTCTGGGAATACCTTGGGATTCCCCCAGAGGAGCTTAACTGTATAGATGTGATTTACAAAAAACATTCTGTTGTGTCTCGATGCCTCATCAGAATGTCTCTGGGAAGTCAAAGACTATCTCTCTCATCTTGTGAATGAGTTTGATGAAAGTCTGTTTAGCTTGGAACCAGATTGGCTTTTACAATAAAATGAAAGAAATGGATGATGGGATGATCAAAAGGGAGAAATAGCTTTGGGTGGCCCGTGAGCTTCCGATTGCCCCATATTGTGTTTTGGAAAAGCTTTATTATGTTTAGGGGGTGTCTAAGTTTTCTGAAGGCAGCAGTCTGAGTCGGGACATCCTGTTTCCTGAGGGGAAGATGTTTGTCTCTTTCCTTTTCAATCCTGGGGAGCTGCCTACAGCGTTGGAAAAACTTGAAGGCCAGGATTGTTGATGTTTTTCATGAAAAGTGCGCGTGTTGATATTGGACGTGAGATGAAAGTGGGCACGGTGGGATAATTACATTAGTTAGGTCAATGCAATGTGTGTGAAATCCTGGAGAATTAAAAGCGAGGAAAATGTTTTATTCTGCTCCAAATGGTGTTGAAGCAATAAAATAAAAGATTCAGATCATCAAGAAGACACCAGTTTTAAGTGATCTGAAACTAAACCTACCTGAAATGTTTGTAAGACTAGATCTGTTGATTTGTCCTTCCATTCTGCAGCTGCATTTTTCAGAGCGGCTATGCATGGAAGTCAGTGTGTGTGCTGATAAAAACTGATAAACTCACACTCTGCTTTCCATTTGCTGCTGAGATACATCATGTGGTATCGATATCGACACAGTGGAACATTTCGCATCCAAGGAAAATTCATGCTCTCCCCATCTGCTGCAGCTGCATGAATCTGTGTGACTTTAATGTTGTCATCTGCACTGATCTAAAAATGTCCACAGGAACTCTCCTAGGAAAGATTTGCATAGATGGTGAGTACATTGATTGTAGCCAAGAAAAAATGAGAAAAAATAAGGGAAGTGCAGCGCAGAACCCATAGACACTGTTGAAAAAAGTTTTCCCCCTAAAAAAACATTGATCATGTGTCTACAGAAAAATAAAGGACACAGCTGTTACTTCATTCTCTTTTTATTTTTATGGTTTTTGTTCTCATCTTGCCAAGTGTTCCTCTTTTTATTCTTCTGAAACTGTACTCTCTTTTTCCTATCCTTGCAATGTGTCTAAATGCCTAAATTACACTTGAACCTTAATTGAAAATAGTTAATGCAGATGAAATGAATAAGCTGGTGCCTGTCTTCAGCACTGCTCAGGCGTAGGGTGCATCCTGGACAGATCACCAGTCCATCACACATCACAACACAGAGACACAGTTTTGGACTGTGGAAGGAAACCAGAGAAAACCCACACATGCAAGGGGAGACCATGAAAGATCTACAAAGAAAGACAGCTGAGCGTTTAACCTGCAACTTTCTTGCTGTGAGGTGACAGTGCTATCCCCTGCATGACTGTGCAGCCATCTTGGCCATGATATGAATGTGAATATGGTTGCAACATGCAATTAAACTCAGAGCAACATGACAGTTTATTGAGTTTATTCTGGTTGAATCAAACCTAACAGTGTAATACCAAACTGTCTAAGCTTTTCTGTTTTCAGGCTTTTGACCAACTTCCAACTTCTGGTCTGATTTTCCAGACTAACAGTTTTGTTTGTCACATTTATAACTCAATGCACCACTTCAGCATCATTATCATTACAGTTAACACTCTGTCTATATATTAATGAAACTCATTAAACCGGCTTTACAGTCTGTTCAGATTTCTTCTGTAGTCTGTTGTGCTTCTTCTAAAGCACTCACCTTTCATTTATGCATGCATTCCTGTGTATTTTCTCTCTGGCATCTTTTCCATTCCCACTTAAACACTAAAGAGCAGGTATGGGGCGAAGGAATGCAGTCATTTGAGTGTGCTAAGATGGGGACTGTTTTTTTTTTGGGAGGTGGGTGGGGTGTACAGCTGGGGTGGGTCTCAGGATTCACAATAAATTGTTGCCCTAACAGATTCTATATAATGTTATTTCATGGTGCCTCTGGGTATGCAGGGTATAGCTGCATCCTAAAAAAAACAAATACATCAAATACAAATAACTTCATTTAATGGATCATGTATTTGCAGCTGGTTTCAGTTTGTATTCCCAACTTCTCAGCCTCTCAGATTGAAGACATGCTTTTTGCATCACTCTTGCATATATAAACTATCTTGTTGGGTAAATAGTTACTTCACTCAACAGACTCAAAAGCAACCAGAAGTCATAATCAGTGTGACAGACCCAGTTATCCATCAGTCGTCACTTTCCACCTGCACAAGCCTCATCAGTTCCCATCCACATGTGATGACACTTTAATAGACAGCTTGCAAAACCTTTAGCTCACTACTAGGATGGGTTACCGTGGAAACAGGTGGATATCCATGTCAGGTGTTCATATCCTACAGGTAGAATTCCAAATATGTCTTATCATGGTCTATCCATCCATCTGTTCTTTATACCTGCTTTGCTCAGAAATGTTTGGGTCGGGTAGGGGGGGGGNGGGGGGGGGGGGGGGGGGGGGGGGGGGGGGGGGGGGGGGGGGGTTGGAGTCCTGACATGATAAAGTCTACCAAAAGGCCACAAGAGGATATGGAAAAATATAAAATAAAATCACAGCTATCCAAGGTTGTTTAGAATAAATTGAAGGTGAATGAAGGTTTTTCAAACACAGACGGCATTTTCACCTGAAAAATCATGACAATTGGCTTCACCACAACTAATCCTACATTTATTACTTACTTTAATTTTAATTTACCAGTAATTTACCCATCTCTAAAACACTCTTACACTGAAAACATATTTTGCTTATTTTATGATATTTACATCATTTCAATGTGTTGATAAATTGTGCTGAGTTTATGCATACTTCACAGGCAAATAGGGGAAAATAAATCACTAAATGATGTGTATTAAGGTCAGTGCTTTGGGGTAATTATGCAAAAACCACTAAAACAGAAGAAGGAGAAGGATAAAAACAGCAAGACGGGAGAAAACAGAGGCAGTTGAGCAGGACTTGGGAGAGGGCGAAGAGTTTTCAGCCAGTCGCTGAGCTCTAATTCATGGCCTGCTGGATGTGAACATTGGGCTCTCTGTGCCCATAAAGGTAATGTCTACTGAGAGATGCTATCTTTACCTCTTTTATACAATGGCTTCATACACAACAGACTGGGGGCCAGAGCCACAGGTCTCCTACTGAACCTCACTGCTCAGCCAGAGCTTCTGCCAGGAGGAGTGTGCCACCTACAGGTGATGAAAGGAAATGAGGCTGGGAAGAGATTTAGAAGGTTTGATGATGCTTGTTTCACTCAGTGGTTAGAATAAACTAGAATGATTTATTTATTGTTTTATATAGAATTGAATAGTTTCTAACTTTAAAACTGTTTGATAGTTTTCAAGCTACAGTGACAATGTAGTGGTAAGATTGTGCTTGATGTTACCATAGAAACATGAAGCTAGAGACAAAATACTTTATGAAATATGAAAAAACATATTTAGATAAACCTTTTTATTGTTTCTGGGATCACATCAAAATTACAAAAGCATTAATTATAATTATTCTAAAGGAGTTTATAATGAATTGGAGTAACTGATTTTGTGTAAATCAGGGGTCTTTATGGCTCTGGAGCTGCATGTGGTTTCTATCCCTTTGAAAGTGGCTCAATGTAACTTTGAATGACCTGTCAAAATAGGAAATTATAGTTTTTGCAATTTTTCCAACCAAACTTTTTTGCAATATATATGCAAGATGTTTCTTCTGCAAAATGATTACATGAGTACAAGAAGCTTGGGCTCATTTGTATAAATCTTTTACTTGCTAATGGTTTAAGGTCGCTCAGGCAACTCTGGGGTCACATATTCTAAACTGCCAGATCATTTTCCCCACGTAAAATAAAACAACCGTCCCAGGAAGAAATCATTGTGGATGTATTTTTGAAAAATTTCCTCTAATTCCAGGCTGAAATAGTTCAGAGATTAGAATAATGCATTCAAACTGCAAAGCAGAAATATACAGCAGAGCCCCATAGGGCTGATGACCACTTCCTGTCTATTTTCACCATTCTCACCACTGAGAGCTGCTGAGTGCAGAAAGGGTTTTTCTCACTCAGCTGCAGTGACAACTAGATGAGAAGAGTGCTGGCTTAACATGCAAACACGCATTTAAGAGCAAAACCTGTTAAAAATGTTAAAACTCAGCTTTTCCAGTAAAATGCTAGATGGTAAGGATGCTACGTGAAGCTTTTAATTAACATTAATACGTTTAAAAACTATTTAGCTAAGGAAATTGAATTTTCAAATTTGCAATGTGATTTGCTTTAAAGAACACTAGGAAATTCTTCTTTAATATTTAATAATTTAAGAATTACAGCGTTTAGTTGTGTGAGGCAAGTGGAGCTCCAGGAGAAATCCCACGCAGACTGGGTGCACACGAAGATGAGTGGAACATGTTGAAGCATTGTGGAATTTAAGAGAAAAACTCATCTGCAAATGTCTGAGACACAGCACCAGTCAGAAGTAAGTACAAGTCAGAATCTTTGACTGGTCCTGCATCTCTAAACACTAGATGGGAGGTATTTAAGCAACATCACACCTCCCTCCAGCTCACATTCAAAAAATAAAGTTTTACAATTGGGAAGTTGTCACATACATGAATGGAAAACCAGAGGTGTCACTTATTGGAGATATAATCTTGGATATGCGTCCCTGTGTGGTGACTTGATGATGGAGACTTTGTGTGACAGGATGAAGGATAAATGCTGCTACACTATCTGCTGCTTTCTATCAAAATCCTATTGAAGTCTTATCTTTTCATGTAGGCTACATTTTGTAATTTGGACACAGATTAAACACAGTTGATCACTTGTAAAAGAGAATTTGAAAAATAAAAGACGGATATGAAAATGGATATGAAAAAAACTATTTCTGCAATTGAGCAAATCATAAAAAAATAATGAACTGCTCAGTCAGTCATGTTCAATTCTGTGAGAAATTTTCACTTGTATGTTTTTGAAGTAATGTTTTAGTTTCTACCCAAAGATGAATGCTGAGATAGTGGAAACATTACAGAACAGAAATGAATGTAGGCAGAGGGTGATGTAAAATAGCACCAAAAATCATGATTCTGCATGTTTAAAGCAGCATGAATAGCATATTTTAAAGGGAAAAACATCAGTAAGTAAACCCTATCTCATAGATCTGGTTTAAAATTCTCAGACTCTTATTTAAAAAACCCTATATTATGCAAGTTACAGCCAGCATATAATTTAGTATGATTCAACACCTCTAAATGACATAAACAGAGTCTTGAATTTTTTAACTTTTACATCATCCAGAATCGTCCACACTAGAATTTAAGTCAGGGTGTTATTTATTTCCTCTGTGAAATTAGATTTAGTGTATCTGTTTTGGTCATGTGCAGTAGAATAATAATCATCTGACCAATTGTAGAAACTACTTCCATACTAGTAGTACAGTACTTCCTTTTCTTTTACAGGTTTTTATTCTAGCTCTTATATTTGGAATCATCTATTTCAGAACTATTTCCTGTTGGCCAATGTTAAATGTCTATTTATTATGAGATATTAGGGCCAGCAGAATGGATCAGAGAACAATAATTAATTTCTAAATAAATTAAACATTTAATATAAACACATTTTCAATCATACTCCACATCACCAGCTATCACAAAGTAAAACCTATCATGGTAGAAATAGATTCACTTTTGGCTCCTCTCTCTCTCTCTCTCTCTCTCTCTCTCTCTCTCTCTCTCTCTCTCTCTCTCTCTCTCTCTCTCTCTAACTCTCACCTTCCACTCTTTACATTCCACATTTCTTACAGCTGCTCTGGAATAATGTCCCTCTGTTTTTTTCATTCTCTCCTTGGTTTTTGTCCCCTGTTTTAGGTTGACAGCTCCTTCTATCATGATGTTTCACGACTGATGTCACATTAGCTCATGCTGAGTAAATCCTTGTTCAGTTTAAAATAAATCAAATAAAGTTTTATTGAAAAAAAACATTTTTTTAAATGCTCTCATGTGAGACTATAAATATTCACATAAATAAACTTGTTTCTTAATAGACTAATGGTCTTAACGGGAAATGTTTTGGTCACAATTAAACTAAAAATATCAAATTAAACCAGCTGTCATCTAGTTTGAGCTACCAGCTGAGAGGCTGGCGGGCAGCGGAGCTGTTTCTGATGTGGAGTCAAACCGTCTGCGAGCATTTTTCTCACTGAGAGGTTTGATTTTCAGGCAGCCTGTTAAAATAATAAAAGAAACTTCATCAGCCTCAAAGACAGTGTACAGAAACAGCGAGGCTAAAGTCCTTTATTCAAAGCACAGCATTCTTTTTCAACCCAGAGTTGAGACTCTTGGAGATTGTATTTCTCTGTTTTGAATCAAAATATTAACTTGGTCACCAAACTGAGACAAAGTAGGTAGAGGCTGTTCTGAGAGGGAGAAATTAGTCCATAAATAGAGCTACAAATTATATCTGGGAAGTGTAAAATACAGTGAATGAACACATCCCCGCTAAATGAGCCTCAACAGGCTCTCAGGGATGCCAAGAAAAATAATGTGGAAAAATACAAGTGTGGAAATGGAAAACAATGCAGACGTAGTGCAGACGTATTTTTACTCTCATTGTGCTGCGTTTGATTTCCATCACCATCACTGAATTGTTGATGTGTATAGTAACCCAGTTTGATCATTCATTTCCCCTCATGCGTAAGACTAAAACAAGAAAGCCACTGATCCTCTTTAACTGACTATCCCAAGACATCATCCATCCATTCATCACCCACAGTGGGGTCTAAACCCCTCCTTCAGGACCAATGATTTTAAAGTATGCAGGTGCTTAATTTAACTTGCTGTCAAAAAGATTATTTACTGTTTTGTTGTGTCTCCTTTGGAGTTTGCAGGCATTTAGTGTCCAGTTAAATTTAGATATCTTGACTGAAACTTGGGTTTCTGATTTGAGTTAGATAATTACTGGCCTAAATATCCAGTATGGCTACCTTACATATACAGCGTTGTGATAGCTGCAGTAATAAACTTTATGCTGTGTTACTTTTACACCAGATGTAACAGGACACACACCTTCCAAAAGTTCAACTTTTGTCTTGTCGGTCCACAGAGTATTGTCTTGGGGATCATCAAGATGACCATCAGGCTGGGCCTAATTCCCAGATCTCAGGTTCAGCTTTTGTGATAAATGGAATGCAGCATAATAGCAAATAGTTAAAATACTGAAATTAGAAACAACGTCATTGTTTTTACTTTCATGGGAATGAATTAGAAAAAAGCCTTTGTGTTTGTAAGGAAACCTAACACTGACAACACTACAGTATATACAGTATCTGGTGGTTGATAAAAATTGTTCCAAATTAGAATCTTATACATTTTATTGCTTTGGACAGTTTTAATTGTCATAACAAATTATGATGCTGCTACAAAAGTCTTTATTTTATTTGTTTCCCAATTGTCATACTTACTTGGGGATCAGTTAGCATTTTAGACCAAGTTGAATGAAGTATTTTTATTTTGAAAACCATGTGTTTGTGGTTTTTCAGGTTGGAACCAATAGCCTCTGTGCACGCATCAGTTCCATGTTTGGCGTGAGGATGGTACGAGACTTCCGGTCTCCGTGCTAACGATGGGAGGTGGGAAGTTGATCTTGTTGATACTGTACAGAATGGCACACAGCAGTGGTGGTTAAACCTGCTATCAGTATGTTGTTGAAACGCAAATTTTGTCAGTGTACATGTCATGTTTAGGACATGAACACATAAAAGCTTGACATACAAGACCACGCACAAGAAAAGAAGAAAGATTTACAAGCTTCCGAAAGGAAACTAGCAAACACAGTATGTGCTTCCAGCGGCTACGGAAGTTTACGTGCATCCTGACCTTCTACCGGAAATTGTGTCACGTAGCTGCATGCACAGAGCCCATTGGGGATGTTTTTATTATTTGAGAATATAAAAATAAAATTATCTATCCTCTATTTACTTTTCAAATAAAAAAAAAATCTAATTGTGAGGAGATGTTTATTTAATCTTGTGCTATCACAATCATATGCATTGCTCTTAAAAAAACAATGACAGATAGATAACTTTATTGATCCCTCAGGAAAAATTTCCTCTGGGAAATTCAGTTTCCAGCAGCAGTAGCACATCGACAGTGTCATGACTGGGATAGTGCAGGAAACCAAACGCAGGAGGACGGAGGCAGGAGCAGCTGAGGTAAAACCAAAAAGTTTTATTGCTGGCATGACTCAGGAGACACATGAGGCTGGTGATACAACACAAGGAACCGACAGGGAGTGACTGAACTAAACAGCATATATAAGGAAGGAGTTAATTAAGTAGACGAGACACACCTGGAGGGGATTAGTGCAGGACACAGGAGGAGGAGGAACACAGGCACGAACTGGACACAAGGGGGCAGAATATGACAGACAGAAGGCAGTTTTAACAGAAATATAGGCACAAAAACTATAGTAAAAAAAGTAGTAGAGACTATAAACAATATTAAAAAGGATTCAAAATAAAATGGACCTAATGGAATACAGCTGCAATTTCAACAACAATCTAAATGATGATAATATGGGAACCTTATTACGTAGTATGTATACAGATACACAGTGTTGAGTAAATTGCACATATATATGCATACAAGTTAGTTACATCAGTAATGATCAATGGCTATCTGAGAAATTCTGCATAGGTTATTGCACGTCATGAAGGGTGTGCAGTGGGTGCCTGGTGTTCTCCATGATGACCATCCGTTTACTCAGTGTCCTCTCCTCTGCCATTGTCACCAGAGTGTCTAGCTTTGTGCCGACCATAGAGCCTGCTCTCCTGATCAGTTTTTCCAGTCTGGATGTGTCCTTCTTTGTTGAGCTGCTCCCCCTCAGGTTTACTACTGCTTGTTGTCACTGCTTGTCAATATTAAACTGTTTTCTTCATCTTCTGCTGCTTTCCTTTCTGTCTCTGTGCCATGTCTCAGCGTGCCAACAAAGAATGTTGTCTCTCTTAACTCCACTAGATGTTTTACTATTAGATGTGTAGTTAGATGGAGTGGTGTGTGTCATAGCCACAGGCCAAATCTACTCCAGTTTTATGAAAAGAAAACTTCCAGCTTCTAGTTAGACTGAGAATGTCTGAGATAATTAGAGGCCTTACAGACAGACTGATTCATATTTAAACAAGGCAACCGTGTATTACATGTGTTTCTTTACACAGCCTGACACCAGAAGGTGGCTTCAGATCAACAATAAGTTACAAGTCGAAACCAATAACATCTGGCACCATTTCAGAGCTCTTTACTTCACAGCTCTATTCATTTTCTCACATAGTGAAGAAACACATGATGACATCAAGTAATGAAAGAGGCTGGCACAATAGAACAAAGCAGCAAAAGGAAAATGAGAAATATTCATTTCCTCAAGTTACTGTCTGGCACCAAACTTGCAATCTGTGTGTCCCAGAACACTTTCTTTTTTGTTTTTCTTCTTAGAAAAAGAAAAAGAAACCCCATCATACTGATATAGAATATCATGATGTACTTTACAAATCACAATATCATCATGGCTTCTTTAAAAAAAATGATGCTACTTCCTTTTATGTAGCTTTGGTAAGACTATTATAACACAAGTACTCTTAAAATTATTTTCTAAATGAAGGTGTTTATTATTAAGGAGAAAAAATCCAAACCTACATGGTTCTGTGTAAAAACGTGATTGTCCTATTACAACATAAATTAACTGTGGTGCATCACATCTTCAGAGAGCTGAGTTCAGCATCTCTAGCCCCACCCAGACCTGATTACTGCCACACCTGTTCAAATCTTCTAAATAGGACCTGCCTGACAAAGTGGAGTAGACCAAAAGATCCTAAAAAGCCAGGCTTTATAAAGCGATCCAAGGAAATTCAGGCGCAAATGAGAGTCAAAGTAATTGAGATATCTCAGTTGTAAAAGGTTATGAAGCTATTTCTAAAGCTGTGGGAATCCAGCGAACCTCAGTGAGAACCATTATCCACAAATGACGAAAACATGGAGCAGTAGTGAACCTTCCCAGGAATGAATGGCTGAACGACCAAAAATACTCCAAGAGCAGGAGTATGATGATGACTCAGGAGTATGATGATGACTCAGGAGTATGATGATGACTTATCCAGGTCACAAAATACCCCAGAATAACATCCAAAGACCTGCAGGCCTCATTTGCCTCAGTTAAGGTCAGAGTTCATGACTCCATCGTAAGAGAGAGACTTGGCAAAAATGACCTGCATGGCCGATTTCCAAGATGAAAACCACAGCTGAGCAAAAGGAACATATACGCTCGTCTCAATTTTGCCAGAGAAAATATTGATTACCGCCAGGAATTTTGAGGAAATAATCTGAGGACTGACAAGACAAATGTAGAACTTTTTGAAAGGTGTGTCACCTGTTACAGCTGGCAACAAAGTAACACAGCATTTCAGAAAAGGAACACTATATCAGTACACGGTGGTGGTAGTGTGATGGTCTGTTTTTCTGCCTCAGGACCTGGAAGACTTGCTGTGGTAATTAGAACCATGCATGTTGTCTCTAAAACACCTCGAAGGAGAATGTTTGGCCATCTGTTCATGACCTCAAGCTGAAGTGCATTTGGGTTCTTCAGCAGGACAATGATCCAAAAACAAAATGAAGACTTTGGCCTTGGCAAAAGTTTATTTTCTTCCAACTTCTGAGTGACAACAAATATGGTAAACCTCTCTAAACACTGCATTAGGAATGTACTTTCATAACAATAGCAAGAATATAAATCATTTTCAATACAAGTGTGCCTAATACTTAAAAGTTTAAAAAGGCATGCAGTCAGATTTGCACAACCAGAAGCCTCAGAGCTCTCTGTGGATGTGCACACATTTTATTTATTAGACAGACCATGTGCTCTGCCATCTTCCTCCTCTGACATCTGGGCTGCAGCCGAAGCTGGAAGCACTTCCTCTATTATTACCATAATAGATTGCAAGTGTTCCCAGTGACTGTATATCTCCAAATGCACACAACTAACTGTGAGCACAAATATTTTGTTTTCACCAACTTTTCAAGAATTGCATTTAACATCCTGTTTCCATTTCTTCTGCAAGATCTGATAACGTTTCTGTTCTATTTAGCACAAGCAATAAAAAATGTTATTTAAATATGATGCATCCTGATAAAATTCATAATATTTCAAGAGATCCTTCCCTTTAACTCACATAAAATGCACAAATGTTCTACTTTTGACTCTTGAATGCATCATATTATAGCAGTTCTAATCAAACTGAAAAGCTCATCAACGTTTCATCTTTTTTCTGTTTGAAACTGGTATCCTGTAAAATTTAAGATCACACATATTTCAGCCTAAACAGATTCACACACCTTATTCAATTAATAACCAGGTTAAATCATTTTTTCCACACAAATTAACTCTTCATCCACCAAACTCCATCTTCTCCTCCTCCTCCTCCTCCTCCATCCACAGCTCCCTGTCTGCTTCCCTCAGCAGCCTTGTTAACATGACTGCTGCTCTCTCAGCTTCTGCCAGCACGGAAATAACAAACAGATTGTTTCTTTGATTCCACTTAGCAGCAGACATCTTTTTAAAAAACTTTTTAATGCTGCAATATTAAAGACTGCTTTTCTTATTAAGAACTTACTGCAATCTTTAGTTAACAGCCTACATAACTAGTTGCAAAATACCGGCACCAGTCATTAGAGTCTCGGGAGAGAAACAGAAAACAACACCTGGCTGCTGAATAACTCTGGGCCTCTCTAGTTTACATGATAAAGTCTTAAGTCTGAGAACTTCAGGTAACAGGAGACCTTTTATGCAACAAACTCAAAGCCTGGCTTGAGTTTGGGGACTTTAAGCCGTTTAACATTTTATATGTTCAAGTAGGTGTGTGTATAAATAAATAAAGAAACATACACTGATTATTAAAATTTACACCAACTCTCATTTAGTCCATTAAATGAGTGAGTTCTCTTCTGTAAGTTCAGCTTTGTATTTTAGCATGTGTTTATATTTTGAACCAAATTCAGCAAGCTACTCACATACTAGCTAATGAGAACATTTTCCTAATTTTGAGAATACCTTGCATAGAAATTGGCCTAAAATAATAATAAAAAAAGACTTATGAGCTGCACAAGAGTAAATCACAATTAGCTGTGTAAAAATTCTAAACCATAAACATGTTCTGTTTTGTCAGAAATTGCATTTTATTAAAGAACTGGGAATATGTTTATCAGTGGATTATGTATTTTCATATGGTCCCTTTTTGTGGTCAGAAGCAGAAATTCACCTGGTAAATGCTGCCACCTGCTGTTATGAAGGATAACTTTTTCACTAGATATCTTGAATAATCTTAGTAAATTAAAGCATCAAACCATTTGATATTCCAAGTTATTTGAAACATCTAAAAACCCATCAGTGGAATTTGAAATTGTCTGCCATTCTTGTTGACTACTGACTGCCTTTTTATAGAATAAAAGGAAGTATCAGACAGACTACATTCAGCAGTGAGGAAGCAGGACTTTGTGACATTATGAAATAGCCACAGCCTGAAAAACATATGTTTTCCTTTAGCACAAAATCATGAGTGGAGACTAAAGTTTATTTATTTTATTTGATAAATTATGATGAATGATTCAATAATCTCTCTTTCATTTTATTCTTTGTCATCTAGCAGTGTCACATCCTTCCTTTTTTCAGTCAGTATCTGAGCGTTTCACGCTTGAGGCTCCACCTCCACCCTAAAGACCCATGTGATTCAGTGTCAGGGTGAGGCTCTGGCTCTGGGTGCACTTGTTTCTGAGGGTTCAACCGCTTCAGGAGGCCAGGGTTCGAACGGAGGGAGAGGTGCAGCCTGAACGCAGCCATGGTCTACCAGCAGAAACTGGCTGAAAAACTCACCATCCTCAATGAGAGGGGCAATGGAGTGCTGATTCGTATGAACTACATCAAAAAGGTGAGGGGAAACTTTTAAAGGACGAGCAGACGGAGAACAAATCAACCCAAATAAAGTTGATACAAAGATTGAAGAGGTTGTTAATATAAAGAAGTAGTTTGTTAAAATGTATTATCAGTTTCCACTGAGTCACAAGCTGCTTTTATTAACTTTTCATTACAAAAAACAATAATGTATAAAAGATGAACATATAGATTAAAGAGCAACACCAGAGAGTTCAACAGTAGCCATCATCATTTCTGGACTGTGGGAACTGACATTGTACTCAGACAATGTACCCAGATAGACTTTGTGCTCTTTTTTTTTTTTTTTTTTTTTTTTTTTTTGTCTTGTTGTGTTTGCTGGCGTTGCACTGCAGGCAGTTCTGCCTCCAAACTGCAACTAAACTAAATCCTCCAAAGAGGAAGTGCAAACAGGAAGTCAGCCTGTGGTGTCTGTCATCTAAAACTTCAGTTATTCTGAACTGAAACACACCCAAATGAGAAAAATGGAAAGAAGACACAAACATGACTAAATGAAGATAAAATACAAATGAGCACAATGTAATAAATAACTTAGATTTCTATCAGTCTCTGTAACTGATTTAACTCTGTATTAGTTTAGAGGTGTGTTGTGTTTGTGTATGTTATTGTTCACATTTTTGAACTTATCAGGAGGAGAAGTTGGATATTTTAAGTCAAGTAAACGTATTTAAATAACCGTCACATCACGACACGTCTTACCATCCAGCCGCCATTATTTTGGTTTTCTGTATTTTCAGTGTCAGAAGTTATTAAAACAATTGTATCAAATATTTGTTTTAGTCTAAGTGATTAATGGACACCATGTCTAATTTTGGTATCTAAGGCTGGAAAGTGAGACAAAAACAGGAGTTTTATTTTCTTTGGTTGAAATATTCCAACTTTTAGGTTATAATAAACAACTTCTGAAATTTTAAAATATTAGAAAAGTTTAAATTTACTCGACAATAAACCAAACAATAAAGTAACACATGGTCCAGACACCTTATTGATGAGCAAGTGATGGATGTGTTGTACATAATAATGCGTGAAATCAAAGAATCATGTCCTTTCTGAATTATTTTGCGTTTCCTCCTCCAGGTCTGTTCAGACTCCAAACTGCGACCATCCTTCCTGACAGATAAAGCGATGGAACCTGCAGTCAAATATATCAACAAGAAGTTCCCCAACATTGACTTCAGAGGAAACATTGTGCGTATTAAACTCTTTGTTTACTCTGATTTTTTTCCTCATTGTATTTGTTATTTTGTCTATTTTCTATTATTGTCATATTTTTAAAATTAGGATTTGGTTGCTTTTGATCTAAAAAGTCCTACAATAAGACATAACAAACATCATTTGTTATTAGTAGCAATTTTTTGAACGCATCTATCAAATTTCAACATATGATTTATTCCCTTCTTACTTTACGTGCTATTTGGAGCTAATTGGCTTAACGAGTCAGACTTAATCCTTTGATGTTTTAATATTTTTAACTGCAGCAAAATCTGACAAGTATCCAGCGACAGAAATCCGAGGTGCTCGGAGCCACGAGCAGCTTCTACGACTCGTTCATGGATGTCATTGAGTTCAGGGTGAATATTAATATTGAGTTTTTTTTTATCTTCATCTTCTTGTCTTTCCTCAGTCAGAATTTCAAGTGTCAAACTTGACAGTTTGGTTTGATATTACTGTGGCTGTCTTTATTCTTCTCTGCTCACCATTTTTATTAGACTTCTTGTTCATGTCATACATCCGCTCTCACATTATTCTGACATTTCCTCTTAAAATAATTAATTCTTCTAAAAAAAATGAAGTTATTGCAATTTGTTATCATGTTTCCATGATGAAGATCACAGCTAGACTGAGGCATTCTAAATAACATTTATGAAGCTTAGGAATTACCGGGATTTATTAATAAAGAATGAGACGTGTTTTTCCATGTCTTTTACCTAAATCTTTTCATTTTCTTGTTTTTTCAGGATCATGTTTATGAGTTACTGAACACTATAGATGCCTGTCAGTGCTTCTTTGATATTGTAAGTGCTTTTTTTGGTTAATTCCCTCAATTATGTCAAGAAAAACCCCAAATGATCTGCTGATAATCTGTCAACCTTTACTATTCTTTGTGTTTATTATTTCCTCTCCTCAGACACACACACACAAAATCATGTTGACTTAAGTTTGAATTTCCTTGCTTATCATATTTTAAACAACAAGTCCTCTGATCTCCACATAACATGAATGTTTCAGAGGAAGTTTAGCTGCGACTAACTGGCATTTTAATTCCAGGCTTTTAACTTTGACTTCACCAAGAACTACTTGGACCTAATCATCACCTACACAGCTGTTATCATCACTCTGTCTCGCATCGATGACAAGAAGGTTTTGGTGGGGATGTTTAACTGCGCCCATGAGATGACCAACGGATGCAGGTGAGGAAAAACCATCAGTGTGTTTAAGGGCTGTCCTCCTAAAACCGAGGAGCGTTACATTAAGAAAGTGGGTAGTTGTAAAATAAAAACTGAGGCATTTGACAAAGATCACACTTTAGCCTGAACATACTTGTTTACCACACCTGCAGCGACCCCTCCTACCCCCGCCTCGGCCAGATGTTTGTGGAGTACGAACATCCGTGGAAGAAGCTCACAGAGGAGTTTGGCCCTCATACCAGGGTACATCTAAATCACAGTATTTGTAATATATTCTGACACAATTAAAATGAGTTGGCCTGATTTCTTCTCTCCATGTTCCGTCTCGTCTGTCCTGATTTTAGTCTGTGACGGCAGCTTTGCTCTCGTTGAAGATGGTTTACCCACGCAGGAACCTGCCTGCAGAGCAGTGGCGCAGCGCCCAGCTCCTCAACCTACTCAGCACTCCGGCTGCCATGTTGGATCCAGCCTTCTGTGACACTGTGAGGCTACACCGCCACCACTTTACTGCATGTGTTTATCTCAGATGCTAGGAAAAGGATACAAATATATTAATCTAAGATATTGTTTCTTCAAAAAAATGAGAAGTCCTATTTTTTATTAATGTTATTGGATTATCATTTAACTCATTTGCTGTCCAAATTTTTAAATAATAACTTGAAAAAACATAAAAACACACACACAGATGAATTACCCTGTAAGTAAAAGTTAAATAGCAGAACAGAAAGCAGCTAAGCTGTCATTAATGAGAACGCTGTTCTCTACAGATGGCGTGTGAATACCTGCCAATGGATGTGATGGAGCGTTGGATCATTAGTAAGTATTTCTCATCCTGATGTGTCACTTTATCAAAGCAACATAATATTTAAAATCTCTTTCACTTTATCCCAGGAACACTGATATCTAAAACGACACCAAAAAAAAAAATCAGCAGTGGTTTAAAAAAAATCAGATGACACAGAATTATGTTACAAATTTATACAAATTTTAACTGACTTGAAAAAATAAGATCATTCTCATTAAGGCGATTTTTGCTTCAATTCAACTCCTTTTTCTTTAACTCAGGTTCAAAGTTTAAACATTATGACTTGTTCAGGATTATAAACTGAAATATTAGAACTTGTGCCTCGACTAAACAAAACAGACTTTGTATGTTGCTCAGAAAATGTAGAATTCCTCTTAAAAATGTACTTAAAGTAGAATGCTGTGATGTGTTGTTTGTATTTATGGGATGAGTTTTTATTTTAATGTCTATTATTTTTGAACCCATGCAAGATTATTATGTTGTATTTATTACATTTTAAGAACTTTTTTCACATAAATGTAAAAATGCACTTCAGACCTTATGTTTGTGATAAAAGAAACCCTAATGCTTTCTGCAGGTTTATTAGTAATTGTAACCACTAACAACGATGCCTCCAGGCCTTTAGATCGTATCACGACCGTCTCTAACTTCCCTCCTCGTAGTCGGCTTCCTGTTGTGCCACAACAGCCTGAACTCAAACCAGGCGTCTCTGGACCTGTGGAAGATGGCTCTGCGGAGCGGCCTCTACCTGACCCTGACCAGAGACGAAGTCCTCAACATACACAAAGTCTCTGAGGACATCCTGGACTCCTTCAAAGGGTACTTCGCTTTTATTACTGGACTGCATTCTGTTCACACTGTGGATCGTGGTTGTGAAGATGTTTCTCAAACTGTCTGACCATTAAAAACTCATCTGGTTGTGACATTACTTTTGAGCATTAACAACTTTAAACTTTATATATGTGATAGTGCATAACATGATTGAAGTGAAGGTCATTTACTTATAGACACACCATAGGTTTACTTAATGTTATAATAGAAAAGCTTCAGCTGTTCAAAAATGTTAAGCTATAACTGTAATGTTTGTCTGCCATGCCTGGAATACAATCAGATTAACAGGAAGAGAAGAAAAACAACATGATTAAAGAGTTTATTTAATGAGTGGGACATGATTTATAACTTAATGTTGACAGGATATTAATCACAGTCCAGGAGCATTTTCATTATAATTTAACAAAGGCAATATTAAATAAATATGTTAGGAGCAATGACAACAAATATTCAATCTCTGTCTTTTATTAGAAAATAAATACATTTCCTAATGCGTTCTTCTTCCTTTGTTTATTATCAGATACAACAAGCGCGTAGCTGACATCAAGGAATGCCGTGAGCATGTTTTAGCCAACTGGTAAAAAAATCGTTTCTCTCACTCTAAAACCAATTATGATTTTAGAAACATGTGTTCATATGTTCTTTAACTGTTTCCAGTGGAGCAATGCATAGAGAGAGGAGGCATTATCTGAGAGGAGCCCTGAAGGAATTATGCAAAGTACTGGAGGATGAACCGGGACTTCTGGGACCAAAGGTACAAGACCTTCTTCTTATTGATCCAGCTTCCATCCAGCAAATGTTTCACCTCCTAACATTTCCTTCTCTGTTTTTTGTGAATCCCTAAGGCTCTGTTTGTTTTCATGGCTCTGTCGTTTTCCCGTGACGAGGTTCTGTGGCTCGTCAGACACTCTGAAAACATGCCAAAGATCAAGATGCCAGAGGACTACAACGACAAGTAGGTCATTAGGAGGCTCACTGTGAACTGCTGCCCTTGTAGCTGCTGTCACTGACACATAAGTGTAGAAAGATTTGACAGCTATGAGCTGAACTTCAGTTACCCTGAGGCATCAGAGCTGAAATAATGAAGCAGAACTTTTAGAAAACCTCCTGTTTTTATTTGATCTTCACACCAGAGTGAACCCTTAATAAGTGACATCAGATGAAACTTTTGATTATTCAATAAATTCATTAATTTCTGGATTTTGTTTTTAGCCAAATGGCTGAATTGCTGTTCTGTATGGAGACGTTGAGAGGACTAATGAAAAAGTACACTCATGTAGTTCAGCGTTACCATGTTCAGTACCTGGCACAGTTTGATGCTTTGGTTCTCAACGACACCATGCAGGTAAAGTTTCTGCACATTTTTTGATAAGAGAGTTTTAGTGTACCGTAATTTTGATGGTTTACTTTAACAAAATAATGTGTATTTTGCACTTTCAGAACATGCTTGTTTGTCCGGAGGAGGAGTCTGTTCTGATGAGCTCATTTGTCTCAACTCTTTCTGCTCTGTCCATTAAACAAGGTAACAATGACAAAATATCACCTTGTTTAAAAAGAGGTTTGCAAAACTTATAATTTAGTAATGAAATATCAAGAGAAAAAGTTATTTTTAAATTTGCTTTTTATATTTCATGCTATAAAACCTTTATGAACATATTTATGTTTACCACTGTGTTCTATCGTCTATCATCATCTATCTTATTTTAAAAGCATTAAATACGATTTGGGGAACAGATTTTTCCAGTTATGCTTACAATAAAATTTTAGCCAATCAGATTTGAGCATATTTTACTTTGTTTTTTATCACACTGTCACAAATTAGGAGGGCAGGGAAATCATTTTTGAAAGCTCACTAATTTAATTATTATGAAAATTGATGCTAATTTAATACATTGCTTTACTGGACTGACCTGTTTAATAAAAAGAAGGGCATGTCTGAAATATGTAATACCCCAAGATATTAAAGTACACATTAGTTTTTAGTTGTCTTGTTTTCAAATGTACATAAAAACACATCAGATTGCATTAATAATACATGTTTTTTCTCTGTAGTGGACAACAAAGAGGAGTTTGATTTCAGAGCCCTTAGGATAGACTGGCTGAGGCTACAGGTGAGTCATTTATTTTTATTATTATTCATATTTATTTTCCAAATTAAAAAAATTTTTTTTTTTGCATGAAAGACATTTTAAAGTGTTCTCACAAGTTCTGCCTGTTTGCCTTTATTTTAGGCTTACACGAGTGTGAACAAGGCCCCTCTTCCACTGAAGGACTATCCTGACATGGCAAAGGTGATGAACCTGATCCAGTTTCACACCAGAATGGTGGACAGTCTGGAAGAAATGCTCCAGGAGACGTCTGAGCTGTCCATCCTCTGGTCAGTCTCTTCTCCACTAAGGTCTTCCTGCTAAGGTTTTTATCTTTCATTATGAATATTTTCCTGTTTTCTCCAGTTTCTACCCACGTGTCTTTGAGAAGATGTTCAACCAGAGCAGTGAGGAGACGACTGTGAAGCGTTACCTCCTGTCCTTCCCTTTGGTCTGCTCTCACTTTAGTCAGTGTGCACACCCCCTCTGTCCAGAAGAGGTCAGTGTTTAGTCACCTTCTCATCACTACATGTTTCTGAAATCATTCAGTATTTCTAATTCTAACAAACCATGCGATCAAAAATGCATGTGTCTGTTTAGAGTCTCCTTCACTGTTTCTCTTTTTGTTTTGTCTTTATGTTGTGTTTTGTGTGCAGACAGCCATCTTGGAGAAGCGAAGTCTGCGCCTGTGCGTGGCCTTCTTGGAGCAGATAGCCAAGCAGACCTGTGGTGTTTTGTTAGAGATATGTGCTGAGCAGCGCAATCTCAACGACCAGGTGGAGTCAGAGTCCATTTCAACATTAATTATCCAACAGAATGGGATCTGACTGAGTCCATATCCAGGAATAATCAGAGCAGCTTCAGCATCTGGATTTAGCTGAATCTGAGTGGGAAAATGTGTATTTAATGATAAGACCAAACTCAGACTGTGGGGAGGATGTTTGATTTGGTGTTAGATAGCAGACGTTTTCATTTAGTTAAAGTGATATAAAGCAAAAACCTGAGTGTTGTGCAACATTTACATGTCTGGGTTTAACTCTTCCATCTTGTTTCTCCTCTTTCCAATGATCCCTGGGTAACCCTGAAGTTGCTGCCTAAGCACTGTGCCGAGACCATCAGCGCTGCTCGCCACAGAAAGCAAAAGAAGCCTCTGCCAAAGAATAGAGAAGTCCAGAAAGAGAAGCCTGGTGCTGAGAGCCTGAGAAAAAACCGCATCATAGACACAAAGTCAGACTTTGCTTTTTTTGTTACTTTTACAAGTTTTGTTGATAATTATTCTGATTGTTTAGTTTAATTGTTATTTCATTAACACATTCTGACATAAAACTTTGCTTCAAAAGAGGGATAATATGACTGAGTTTAGAGCTCAAATTTCAAATCATTGCAAATTTTGTTTTTAATATAATGATGAGGTCAAATTATGAGAACAAAATTTGCTGATGCATCAGGCCTGAATAGGTTAAATCATAACAAATTACTAATTTAACAACAATTACTTTAGAATTAAAGCTCTAAAACATTTTTTTTTTTTTTTTGCCATAGTGCTGTATTTTGCACCCAGCATTATTAAAACAAGTAATCTTGTTCAGAAAGTTTAACGGGTTTTGAACTTTGAACTCTTGGATAAGTTAGGGTTAATGGATAGTTAATCAACCCCATAAACATTAGAAACATGATACCTCTTCCTGTTACACACAAGTTACATCACTATTTTCATGATCATTTTCCAGCTCCTGAGTTAAGTCTGAAGAATCGTAATCCTGTCTTTTTCTCTTCTCGTGTTTCTTTCTCTCTGCCTCAGTTTGGGCCTTGCTTCTCTGATTTCTTTATTATGAGACAGGACATAAATACTGCTGTCCCTTTTAAATGATTTGTCCTAAGCTGCTGTTCTCTCTCTGTCTTCTTGTCTCCCAGTGTGGACAAGTTGCACCTGATGCTGTCAGAGCTCTGCTCCTCCTACGCTCTCTGTAATGACATTGTGGTCTTCAATCACATTATTGTTCCTACAGAGTTCCTCCTTTCTCATCTGGAAATTCGCCTCTCTGAGTAAGAAGACTGAGACTTTGGGGGGATTTTTATATCTGTCTGAATAATTTAGATGATATATTGATCGTTGAAGGTAGAGAAAGGAATCACTTTTTTTGCAGAATGGATCAAGTGACATTTCCATGAAGAAATGTGCAGATTAAATAGACAATAATTTTATTGCAGAAGGCATGCTGTGCAAGATTATTATATATTACCAGACTAATCTGATCTGTGCCTTTTTCAATTTAGTTTTTGACAACCAAACATCCCTTTCAGTAATTTTATCTTGAAAACTAACAGAAGCTGTAGAATAATTGTGTTGTTTCACAGCATTCCAACTTGTTAAATCAAGTCAAGCTCATTTTGTCAGCCTTTTCTCAGCATGAGTCATTGATTTGTACAATTTTCTCATTTTTTCCGACTTTTTCTTCTCTGTGCCCTTCAGTTAATCAGAGGAATCACAGAGAGCTTGGCTCTTGTGAAACGTCCTCATCCCTGTGATGACGCCTTCACATTGATCCACTTTAAAAATCTGAGTAAAGATCCAACCTGTCACTCCCCAGCTCTGCCATTTCTGTATTAACAGCTGTTTATATTAGTGCTTAGTCCCAGGATGGCATTGGATTATTCTGTTTAGTGTCTCTGTCTTATTTGATGATGTCTGTCCTGTTGAATTTAGCGTTCTCGAGCAGAAGCATTCTAGTTGTGATTGGTCCCTCTGTGGCCGACACTGTAAATAAAATAAAAGACAGAAAGTGAGAGGACGAAGAACATGAGAAAACATAAATAAATCGGCAGTGAAGCCCTGCAGCTGTAAACTTGATGACCTGAAGAGCCTGCTCACCACGGCTCGTTTAACCAGTTTTGAGGCCCCGTTTGACCACCGGCAGCCTGGTGACAAGTGACGTTGTTTAAATGTTTTTCCAGGATCATTCTGAAAATGATCAACTACAACCAGACCACCCAGGAGATAACGCGTCCCTCTGACCTGCTGGCTGGGATCAGGACCTACACGACCAGCCTCCACAACCTCTCCAGCTACATCAACGTGGACGTCACACGGCTGGTGAAAAACGTCCTGCTGCAGCAAACACAGCCGTTAGACTCCCACGGAGGGCACACGATTACACACCTCTACACAACCTGGTGGGTGTGGGAAATGATTCAGTGCACATGCATTCAAATATTTATACACTAAGAGAAATTTGTAGCACATTAATATCCAAGGAAGCACAATTTATCATACGTTTTACACGATGTAGCTGCAGCACTAATGAGTACATCCCCTTGAGCTTTCTCTGGCCTGTTTTCTGACCCTCTGATTTAAGCAGAGCACCACTCTCTTTAATTGCTCTCTTTAGTTCAAGCTGTAAAGGTTAATGACACTTTTTTATGCTTTCCTAAATGTGTTTCTTGCACCTCAGGTTTCTGGAGGCCCTTTTGCGTCAAGCAAGCAGCTCCCTCATCGTCCACTGTCCCACGAGGCAGTGCTTCATCAGCCAGGCGACGGACAGTGATCTTGCTTTCAGAGCGGAGGAGTTCTCAGATGTATCAGGTCAGCGCTAAAAAAAAAGGAACACTTATACCGTCAACAAAAAAAACCTACTTCCACATTCAGTTTCAGGTACCGTTTATTATCATGTTCACACAGAAAACCACTCTACAACTTCGTACTCTCAGTTATGCATCTGCCTCACAACTGCCAGGTTTAATTTTAGCCAAGTAACCAAACTGAGGTCTGGGACTTGGCTGCACACAGGAATCTGTTTGTGTCTAGCTAAACCTGGCAGGGCAAAGGATTGTGGGTATTCAACCAATGCACTTGCTGACAACACGTTTCCTTTGGAGATTTTTTAGGTTTAATGATGATTGATTCAAATTTAGCTCAGGCCAAGAGGGGTAACTACAACAGATATTACCAAGAGGAAGAAGAAACATGGCAAATTAAAACAAATAAAGATACACAGACAGAAACAATTAAATATACCCACGAGACAGTTCTGAAACACACAATTTAACTATACCACAAAGAGCAAGGCAAACTAAATATTATCTCATTAATAAACCAAGATTAGATCACATGTCTCAGCACCAAAACATCAGAGAAGAGCCAGTGAGGCAATTATCTGACTCCTGAACATTTAACACTTCTTAGAGACCAACCATGCTTCAGTTTGAATTAATTTAACTGTTCTGCTGCTGCATTTCTCATTAAATGTACTTGTTTAAGTAATAAAAACGCCAAGTCTTTCCATGTTGTCATGACAACACATCCCGTAATGGCTATAATACCAGCTAATAGATTTAATGGGTGCTTTAAAAGCATCCCTGATGTTAAAACTGGACAGTCATCATAGTAAGTGCTGAAACTATTTTTCTAAGATGACAGGACAAAAATAAAGTAAAAATTAGCGTGGCTCACACAAAATTATTAGAAAAATGCATAAATATAGTTTAATTTGACCTTTTAGCTGTTTTATTAATTGAATAAAAGCAATTCAAATGGTATGGTATCCATAGCAACAGGTCCAGTTTCTTTGAGAATCACTACGATCACAAGGACAACCCGTCCACTGAGTTAAAAGGAAAACAAGCAAAAACACAACAATAGCACATTTAGACTGTGTGATATCTGCATGAGTGTAAAACAATTCTTCTGCTTTTTTTTTTTTTGCTGAGACATACTTGTAGATTTAACAGGTATACAATGTTCCTGTTTAATTATCAGCAGCCCACAAGTTCAAGAAATGACTCACTGTTTGCACAAACACAACTTGCACATCTCTGTCAGTCCTGTGCACGCCGAGATTGTGTTAATGCTCAGGAGGATGACAATCTTGTGCTATTCTTATTGTATTTCACACCTCTTGTCCTGCAGGTTATTCTCCCTCTGCCTGGATTATGTAAAGTTTAGCGTTGCTTATTATCTAGTCCACTCTTCTGTTCCTCCTGTAAAACTGCTATAGCTTCTTCACTCCCGTCTCTCCTCCACATCGTTCCACCTCCACGTTATCTCATAGCAGCATCGGCGCTCCTTATAAAGGCTACATTTACTCCACTACATGCTTTGTTACGAGCATCACAAAAAGACCTCTGTGCTTCAATAATCGCCTCCACACGTTGTTATCCCAGCAGTCTATATTTACTCCTCAGTGAGGTATCTGCCTGCTTCACACTGACTCAACCCATTAACCACCTCCACTCTAATCCACGCGCGTTCTTATCCATTTAGAATCATCCAGATGTCAAGCTGAGCCAGAGGTCGGTTCATAGATTTAACTGAACTCACAAATCTAATTTAATTGTTGTCAAGTGGAACTGAAGCTTCCTGTAAAAACACCGGATTGTGAGAAAACCAGCATCCCTTGATGCATCCGTCTTGCTGATCTCTCTGTGACTGATAACCTTTTATTATCTAAACAGAGTTACAGGCCCTGGCAGAACTCATCGGACCGTACGGCTTGAAGTTTCTGGGTGAGAACTTGATGTGGCACATCACCTCTCAAGTCAGCGAAATGAAGGTATAGTGTGATGAGAAACAGACACAAAATCGTAGATTGTTGTAGTTTAGATGAGTTTTTCTTAAATGTTTGTTCATTTCTGAAGTTTGTGATTTTATTTGAGTTATGTTTTTTCTCAGCCCCTTGCACTCCTATCCTCCTCTCCTCTACCTGCCTCTAAGTTAAGCATCACTCCTCCCAGTTTAAATACCAGTAGTTCTGTTTCATCAAAACTTTCCCCCTTCCTGCTGTTGTTCTCTCTGTTTTCCTGCTCCCTGTGTGCTTCTGTTAATATCTTTATGTATATTTTGTTGCTGCACCATCAGCTCGTTAATTTTAAAATTTAGAGTATTTAAATTGTTCACTCCCTCTTTGTCTAAGCATTCATCTTGAGTCCTTCTTTTGAATGTTATGACAATAACTGGCTGTAAACTAACAGTCAAGTCACCTTCAATAAACGGATATTTTGTCAAACTTGCTGAACATAAAGTAGCCTGAAACACTAAATGTGTACTGTATGTTAGGGCTGCACAATTAATAATTAAAAAATTATGATCTCAATTCAGACAATCTCATTCCCAAATGACAGCAGTTCTTAAAAAAGAAGATGACAAATGTACCGCATTTGATCTGGGACATAATCTGCATGAAAACAAGCGCTCCTCTTTCTCTCAAATGACAAAGTTCAAAATTGTTATTATTGTTAAAATTATTCAAAGGTTGTGTGCATAAAAGAAGACAAGAGAGACTTTTATTGTTTTTATGTTCAGTGTTGCTGTGACGACGTTGATGTGCAGGTAATAAGAGCAATAAATATTTATACTGGAAAAAAATTGTGAGAGAATCGTGATCTCAATTCTAAGCAGAAAAATCGTGATGCTTATTTTATCCAGAATCTTGCAGCCCCATTTCATATCATTCATATCAAATATTTAAAATGTACTTTTCAGCCCAATTAATTATCAGTGGGATATCGTTTTAAAACCACTAATGTGAGAATCAACACACGAAAGTATGTTTTTTGTGCAAAAAAATCTTTGAATTTCTTCAATTTATCTTAAGAGGATAAAGTCTGTACATTTTCATGTTTTTAACAGATGTGACTAAATACAATCAGACTGTCAACCAGTTAAAACTATGATTAAAACTCCATGTTCTATCTCTACAGTCAGAAGAGACACTCAGCAATAGTGTGAAGAATTTATACAATAAAAAATACTTACAGCATAGTCATTAAATGAAGTAAATATATAAAAGATGTTTAAAAATGTCCATTAACACTAATCTAGGGCAGGTGGTTGTTTTTAATGTGTACTTTAAATGAAATATTGTTCTTTTTCTTTCTGTTCGTGTTAAATCACAGTATCTTATCTGAAGTCCATTAATGATGCCTTTTCCCTCCACTCCTCACACATGCAATTACCTCAGTTGATCAAACTGACTTTGATCAGCTGCTCTGAAACGGAAAACCTTTATCGTGCTCCACTTCAGAGTTAATCAGCTTAGAGGTTAAAGTTACGTGGAGATTTTTTTGATCCTATTTCCTGAAACAGACCACAAAATTACTTATATGGACAAATATGTGAATAAGTCTATGAGCTCAGTGAAAGTAAGGGATCCATTCTGATGAGTCAAAGTAAGGTCCTCTCAGTTTCTTGGTCACATTTAAAACTTTGCCCACTTTGACACCTGCGACTGATGTTATGAGTGGCAGAACCATCGCAGTCACGGCCATTATAGCTTACAACTGAAGGTGGCTTTTATCACTTATTTCACGTCTGTCTCTCCTGTCAGAAAATGGTGATTGAGAACATGGACGTCCTGGTGCAGATGAAAAACAACTTTGACAAGCCGGAAGAAATGGTCAATCTAAAAAAGAGGCTGACAGGTGAGAAGTGGCGAGAAAAGAATCGTGAGGAGATGATGAGAGAAAATGATGTGAAGACAGAGGTGACAGCTGGAATGATAAAAAGGAGACCAGAAGAGGTTGAGTGCAAAGAAGGAAGTGGAAGGGAGAAGTGGAAATCAGTTAAAAAGTGTGACTGCAAGAAAATCGGGAAGGTTTCTTTTCCACTGTCTAATTTTAATTTGGGATTTAATCGGCTCTGGATGAAAATAACTTCAAATTTCTCCTTTTCATCCTGTTGACAAAGCCATGAGATGAGCGTTCTCCTGTTTAACTGATGCAATGATTTCAGAAGTAAATCAAAGAGTAATTTCAGCTGCCTGGTTACAGCAGACGGTTTCATATCCAATGCCAGTGCTGCATTTGAGGACTGTATATTTGTACTCTTAAAGTTTCCATTAATATTGGTCAGTTTCATGTGGTCTTCCAGGTGGAGAGAACATCATGAAGAGGATGACCATCATTGGGGTGATTTTGTCCTTCAGATCAATGGTGCAGGACTGCCTGAAAGATGTAAGCTTCAACAGGATGATGATGATGAAAACACGGCTCGTAATGGGGTGTGAAAGATATTCAGGATGTTATGAGGGAATGCTTTTAAGTAATATTTTAATTTATCAATCAAAAAAATCTAAAAGTTTTTATTAATATCACCTCACATTTCACCCACGTTTTCCCAGATAATTACATTTTCTTTGCTTCTTTCTTAGTGGAGACAATAAAGGGTTAAGCAGGTGATTTGCAAAGTCTCTGAAATATTAAGAAAAAAAGTCACTTCACATTTAAATAAAGAAAAGCCTCGAGAAACGCAACCTAAAACCAAGACGCTTCATCAATTATTCAAGCCTGCGTTCAGAGGGCCGTGCTCTGTGGATATCATAAAACAAAGGAACAGGCCCTTTAATAATGGAAAGCAAAAGGTTTTATCTTAAGGTTAAATCACATGATGAAATCAAACTTCAGAATGATACCAAGTCCTCCAGGTGTCACTCTGTACAGAATATCAACAAATACACGAACAGCCACACAGTTTAGATAATCAGAGACACATTCACAGCACTGAGACCAGTTTCATTGGTGTCAGAATAAATGTTTTCTCTCAGAATGTGAGCATGCACAGTGTTTCCTTACTGGCCTTATTTTGGCCAGTGATCTGTTGACCCAGCAGCAAGTGAAAGAGAATATCATGTGCTATTAATGGATAAATAATGAACAGAAAAGACAAAGATCTAAATACTGTCACTGACTGGCAACCCCCCCTGCTTTTCAGTGTAAAATTTTTGCAAAAACTCCATTCTATGGGTCACTTTTTACCTTTGGTTTAACGGATGATAAATAAAAGGTCTCAAAATGAGTGTTCTTGAAAAGTTTCATCTTTTTCTTGCGATATAAGGTTTTGCAACAACATGGAACTTTAACTCAAGGATCAACATTTTTTTCTACATTATAAAAATTCTACTGAAGTTGCTGTTTTTCCATAAAGTACCAAGAAAATGTCATAAAATGCAGAAAAAAGGGCCAAAATGTGCAAAAAGTAGATTTTTTTCCCCCCAGAAGAGGACTGTCAAACCACTTTTTTCATGAATTTGTCCTCAGAGTTCACACGAAACATTCTGTACATCCTTCCTTCATCATCTTTTAACTGTATATTTTTCATGTGCTTTCATACACATTACTGTGTTTTACTAAGACAAGTCAAACCATATCTTAAAGGTGAAAACTTGTTAATATTGTGCTAAATTCACCCCATAAGGCTGAAACACCACTTGCCATCTTTTCTGTGTGATCCAGTATTAATGTGTAATCAAATCCTGTAATCCAGATGCTGCGGAAACATTGTCCCTTCCTGCTGAAGCCCATCAAGTGCCTCAGAGACTGCATCACCCCTGAAGCTGACATCCAGGTAAACACAGCTGTAATACATCGGGGGGGGGGAACTTCTTAAAGTTCTAAAAATCACACACCAGATTAGAAGGACGTGCATTCTCATTTTACCAAGTACATCAAAAGTTTGTTTTCCATTTGCCTCCTTTGATTCATCTGCACAGTTTATTTACTTTTGAGACATCATGTTGAGGAAGCATCTTGATGTCCTCTGAGGGGATGAATGCAGAACACATCGTGCATATAAATCCTTATAGAGTAGATAGAGGGTATGCATGAGTTAGTTTGACTTTGGAAGCCTAAGAGAATCAGCTCTTCTGTACCCACCAAGCTGAATTCCTAATCTCCCTCTGGAGCTAACTGTGTGACTGTGACTCATGAACTCTCCCTCCCTTTACTTACGTCTGGTTTCTGAGTGAGGCATGACAGCCGTGCCACAGCCTGGGCCAGGATAACCCCAAAGACGTCAGCAGCCCTCTCATGCCTCCGTGAGAGAGACTCTGATTGCTGCTGCAGCTTTGCTCTCTGGACCACATCAGTGGAAACATTCTGCCTAGACAGGCCAACCATGCATGCAACCAGAAATAGGGCAAGATCAAAACTTACGTGTCAAGACAAAGACACCTAACAGTGATTTAGTGTCACTCTTTAGACAATACACCTAAAATATCTCTTTTTTTCTACCATTAGAAAATAAATGTGTAAATAAGCATCTCACTTGAAGTGGCAATGAGATATGATGGGCCACGTTGAAGGTAAACAAACAATAAAACAGCTTCAATCATATCTTGAAATTGAACTCGTATTTTGATACATACCAGCTTTTAAAACAACTGCTCTTAAGTTTTATGATTTCTGAAGAATTTGCCAGACATTTTTACCTCTGATTTCTAACTATGATGATGTCATGCACTCTAACTTTTAATCTGTCTAAATGTTCCCAACTTTTTTGTAAGATCTTCCTCTTCTTGTTTTTGCTTCTTGTACAGTTTATCTTATATATTTCACCCTTTGTATCTCTCACTGCTATAGGACTCATTGTTTTCTCTATAAGAGGAGGGGAAGTGATTTGTGGCCACATACATGTATATCACAGTACAATGTAGTGGAAATTATTCTCTGCATTTGACCCATCCTTCGAGGGCAGAGAAAAAAGACTCCCCAGTGTGAACCCTTAAACTCACATGCACTACAACTATGGTTTATATTCCAAACTGAAAGTTAGTAGTCTGTTTAACCACTTGTCATCTTTACCATATAAAACACTGTAGACACTCAAAGAACCATTACGCTCTTAATACGCCATGAATGGTTTCTGAATTATTTGATATTAAAGGCATACTATGCAGTTTGGGCTTGTTTTTAGCACCACCTAGTGTTCATTTCAAGTCACTGTCATAAAAACATTAGCATTGTCTTTGCTCAGAAACACTTAAAGAGCATATTTTAAGTTCTTTTTTTTTTTATTCTGATAAAATTCTGTCCAAAAATACTATTTGAAATGTTTATTGAGGGTATTTTGTTTTACAATACATTTTTTTAAACCATTTTTCTAGTCAAAAGTGCCCCTTTTTGCAAAGCTTCTAAAAACGCTTTTTTTTTTTCATATGTGGACCTGTGACGTCAGCTAAGGGAGCTCCTAGCTAGGTGGCGCTGCTTACAGCGTTGTCAGATGTAGATTAATAAAGTATTGTAGGATAATTTAACACTCTGTACGATCAATAATCCCATAAATATGATCATTTGAGCCCTTTGTTGTGTGGAGTTTGTGTAACAGATGCTTGTTTTAATCATTGTGTAGATTTTTTAAAGCTAAACTACTTTAACATCTCAGACAGGCACCGCTCTAGTCTGCCAGCTGCCTGCTCGCTGTCGGCGATGAGTTGTTAGTTTTAGGTTAGAGCGCTCTTTAATCGAGTCGGTGTGAATTCATTTTAATAAAAAATGCTAAATTATTATGTTTGTGAATGCCAATCGCCAGTCTGTCAGGACACTGAGTCAACAACGGGACGGCTTCCTTACCGGTACGGTGACTTCTGTTTGGAGACGAAAAACTCAGGCGGTCCTGGTCTAGTCCAGGACTGGATGTGATGGA
>SSNR01000809.1:5551-25385 GCA_006937965.1 Callopanchax toddi | reverse complement strand
CTGGATGTGATGGAGTCCCACATACCGGCGAAAAACATTCAGTGTGACTCTAAACATGCGCCGTTACTTCGATCCATTCACCGGAACCGCTGTTAGCACGCAGCAGCTAACAGGAGCTAACGGGGAGACTTGAGTCTTGTTTCCATGCCAGGTTTGGTACGGTTCGTGGTGGGTCGTAGTCCGGCACCGATCAGCGATTTCATGAGAGCATTTCCTTCAGGTGTCTGACCCTCACCTGGCTGGCGGGGTACAGTAAATCCATGCCGCGATGCTCTCCAGAGGGGCTTCCCGTTCCCAGTGGGGCTCCCAAGAGGGGCTTCACGGCGGGGTTTCCAGCCTGACCCGACACTGTTTCGGTCAGCCTCGAACTGTTTAGCTGCATCCTGTGAAACTTTTTATAAACTTTTTCATTTCTTAACAATCCACCTGAACGCAGCTCAATGTTTGGAGCTCTGATGATCAAAAACCTGGTGCTAAACGCTGGTATTTTACCCAGACCCGAGTGAGGAGGTGGGTCACGGTCTACAGCTGGACCGACAGGGTACAGCCTTACAGGACTGATTGTTTTTATCTTTTTTTAATTTTTTTTATCTTAATAAAATAACTTCTCACTATAGTAATAAAGTAATAAAATAACGGCACTCTGGGGGTTTGTTTTGCTCGTCACAAGTAGTGATAAGTGGATCAGTTTTCTATATAGAGAACAACGGTCTCCCGGCACTGTCGTCACTTCCGGTTTGGTGAAAAAATTGACAATTCTCACAAAAACGAATCCAAGAGCCTAAATAAGCTGAATTTGTGTAAATTTTTATTCAGAAAAAGTTTCTATTATATTTCTCTAAACATTTGTTTAAGGGAGTGTCTAAAATATGCTCTTTAAATCCAACTGTTGAAATGTCTCCTCAGCCTTCATAGCTTTCTACTGGAGCAGTTCATCACTCATTCAAAGAAATCAGCTGTGTTCAAGCAGGGAGAAATTAAAAAAATAAAGCAGGAATCATGAGCTAAAAACACTCGGGCACTACATATTAGCACATACTGGCTCAAGAAAAATATTTAAAAATATGAAAAAGTTGCATAGTGTGCCTTTAATGACAGTTTTTGTACAGTAATTGTTAGTTTGATGCTTATTTTGTTAAATTTGTATTTCTCTTTGCCTCATGTACCAGAGAGTATCATCAGCGAGTAACACATGTGGTTACCGTGGTAACCCTAGTGATTGACCGGCAGCAGTTTTAACATTTCTTTTTATCTTAAATCTCCGTTGTTCCTAACAGTTTAAACACCAACATGTAGACTTTTTGTCACAACCTGAATGAAGTCTCAAATTCCTTTTAGAGTGTATAGATGAAGTGCTGATGTGTGTTGAGATTAGCTTTTGTTTTTTCTTTATGATCTTGCAGGTGACTCTGGATGTTTTTGAACTGGCTTCTGCTGCAGGACTCAAATGTGACATTGACCCTGACCTAGTTTCAGCTATTAAACACATGAAAACAGGTAAACTCTTACTTTTAAACCACAATGTGACGGGTGAAACATATTAAAAAAAATGTTTTAATTTTGTCAACGAAAACTGACAGACAACACATCACCTGAGGAGGAGTTTAAGCTCTCTCGTTTGCTGCTTGTCTACGTCGCCGTGTCCCTGCCCAGCCTGGCTCTGGATCCCAACTCCTTCTACAGCCGAGAGCATGGAGGTACATAATCACTCGCTCATTTCAGCTGCTGCAGACTCTGCTTGACAGTAATTATTCTCCAGACAGCTAACTCTAATCAGTTGTTCCTCCAGCCATTATTTACCAGCTGCTGATAGTGTATATAAAAAGGCACTCCACCCTGAAACACTAGCATCATACTTTCCAGTCTGACACGGTCCGAAGCAAGGCATGTTGGCTAATAAGAAACACGTTTTTGTTGAGGGACTTTTGCTTACAGATAACTGTGGCTGACGTGCATCAATACACTCACTCTTGGCATGTGTCCCCACCGACCCGGACTGCTTGGCTTTAAGCCTAGACTGAAACATTATGAGCAGCAAATGGCCGAGATTTCTATCAGAGCATAAAGTGGCGTTTGTCTCTGATTATTTTCTTTGCCTTTATTTCCCATTGACATTTTTTTAAATAAATTAACCCCGTGAGCCTGAGGAAATATGCCCAGCATGCTTCCTCTTAAGTGTTACAGATCATTAAGTAAATTTCTACAATCAGCCCCGACCACAAAAACATCCTCTCTGTTGCTTAAGTACAGGACATGCTTTTCCATGGTAATTCTCAGTGATGCTATTTGGGTTTTTTTTTGTGTTTTTTGTGTGTTTTTTTAGGCCACAACAACAACATCCACTGTTTAGCTACAGCCATCAACCAGCTGGCTGCTGCCATGTTCACCGTGCAGAACAAGAACATCGAGCAGCAGCTGAAAGAGTTTCTCCTGGTGAGTAGCAAACATTTTGAAAAATTGTTCAATTAAAATTAAAATAACGTGATGAATTCTGGGTTTACACCTTCAAATGGCTCACCTAAAACACCTAATAAAAGGCTGACAGAAATGCACCATACAGCTGGATTATGCTCAAAAACCTCAGAGCTGACAAAACGCTAAAAAACACACAATCCTTACAGCTGATGACATATCTCTCTCATTATAATTCATTGCCAAATTCACATATTTTCAATACAAAAATAGAATGACAGAAGGAGGCTTTGCAATGGGAGACCCACTGTCAGCTATTATGAGTCGTTTCTTCATGGATGATCTGGAAGCGAAGGCCATCAGCACCTGAACTAGTCAGGCCCACGTTCTGCAGGAGATATCTGGATGATATCCTGGAAAAAATTAAGACTGGACACCAAACAACTCACTGACCACCTGAACACCATCGACACCACGGGCAATATTTAGTTCACGCATGAAGTAGAAGCAAACTGAACCATTCTGGATGTGAACACCCACCACAAAGAAGACATATAAAGCATAGGAAACCTACACACTGACCAGCACCTGCTCTGGACATCAGAACATCCCAGAGCACACAAACTGTCAGAAGATCATATGAACAGGCCAGCATCATCACAGAAGAAGACAGACAAGAGGAGGAGGAGCACATCAAACAAGCACTAATGTTCTGTCAATACCCCAAATGGGCCAAAGAGGAAGGAAAACAAATCGAGAAAAAAGATTGTTTCTGATCAGACAGACAAGTTAAAATGAGGCCGGTTACAAAATGTAATGAAATAGTTTTTAATTATCAAAATTCCAAAGCAGCTCATACAAACACTATTTAATAACCAAAACTTTGCAATAAATTTCACATTACATGATCACTAAACCAAAGTTATTGAGAAATGTCAGCAGTAAGTGTTAAAGTAGCTAGCTCTACAACAGGGGTGTCCAAACTTTTCAACGTGAGGGCCAAAATCACTGAGTGTAAAGTCCTCGAGGGCCACAAAAGTTAGAATAGAAAAAAGTAAAAGAGTAAAAAAGTTTAATTTACTTGTTCTGCTCACAAATTGATTATAAATGCAACATTTTAAGGAACAGTATCTACGACACGTACAGTGTTCTTGTACATTTGACGCAATAATAAAAAGCATCAAATTCACTGGATCCGATTGGTCGACTGTTTTTAGGTTTCTATAAACTAAATTTCCATCCATTCTCAAAAACAAGCCCAGGATCTATGAAGCATTCAGTCAATGACCTGGGTCTTTCTTCAGTTGTGTTACTGGATTTAGTCACGTTTTATGAACACAAGTCTGCTTTTTAGTAAAAGTCAATGAGGGTTTGTGGTTCTTTTTACCAGAAAATTAAATTATCCAAATATCTCTTAAATTATCTCAATAAAAAATAGAATACTTTGATTGGATGGAAAATTTTGCATTTAAAAAGATTTTAGTTGATCTGTTTTTTGTTTGTTTGACGAGTCTGTTAGTAAAAATCTAAAGATAAACATGTCAGAAAGCATCTCTCTGCATCAAAATCCTGCAGGATTAAATTATATCATTTTAAAAATGCATCTGAGGGCCGCACAAAATCACTGAGGGCCCCCGGGCCGCACTTTGGACATGCCTGGATTTCAGCTGTAAATAACTGAATTCTAACCATGAAATTCATGATGGTGTAAAAGTTTACGTTTTTACAGATTCACCCTTTGAAAGATCCAGACTGTACCTTTAAGGAACACAAAGCTGAAGATTTATCTTGATGGTGAAATGAGGCAAACTAAGGGATTTTATTATGAAAGGACTAATAATGTGACGAAGCGCTGCCTGGGTAGAGCATGTTTTAGTTAAAGAACTTTCTCAGGCACTGCCAACCCTTTGGCCCGTTTGAGGTCATGAGCAGCACCATAAAAGCAGTCCAGATGTTTGATTTGTCTCTTTTTGAACGTCTTATCATTCCACAGCTGGCCTCCTCCACTCTGCTCCAGCTGGGACAAAATGTGGAAAGGGTAGAGGTCAAAAACAGAGAGTCCATCTACCTGCTCCTACACATGGTGAGGGTATTAAAGGGCTATTATTCATCTGCTTCACAGATACGATCGATTTGAATTATGGAAATCACCAACACTCTAATAACTCACTCTCTCAGAAGATGAATGAATAAGAATAAATCAATTATGGAAACCAGCACATGTTCTGTAATAAAAGAGCCTCCATCCTCATATAAATACAAACATTATTTTACAGTGCTTAAATAAGATTTATTTTTTTTTGTTAAAAAGATCTGTATCATTGATGCACATGAATTAATTGTCCCAATGCTTTTATTCTTCTAACCTAATGTGTTGGCAGTAAGAAACCTTTAATTTAAACGAGCTTTTCTTCTAATATTGATTTATTTAGATTGTGGATGAGTCTCCGTTCTTGAGCCAGGACATGCTGGAGAGCTGCTTCCCGTATGTTCTCCTCCGAAACGCCTACAGGGAGGTGCACAAGGGCTTCACCATCACCCTCAACTGAAGACTTTTTATTTAAATACTTTATTAACACAAACTAGACGTTTTAACACACATGCACACTTTGTTTTTCAGCTTTGTATTCAGACCTGGCTCTTTGTGTCTGGTGAGCGAGCATCTTTAAGTAAATAAGGATCACTTTACATGCATTTAAACTGTGCAGCTTCCAGCAGTATATATAATAGACTATAAACAGGTGTTTTGTTACGAATATAATCCTAAATTATTTAAATCATTAAGAAATTTTGCAACAGTTTAACCACTCAGTGCTGGAATAATGATCACTTATCCAATGCTAGCATTTACATAAATGTGTTATATTATTTCTAATGAATAAAGAGAAGTTATTTTTCTCTCTCTTTTAGTCTGAATCTTTGTTTCTTGTCTTCGCTTTCGTCCTCCCTGCATCTTACCATCGTCATATTTCATGATCAATTTAAATGAAGCACTTTGCAGAAGCAAAAGTGCTCATTGCTAATTTTAGGGTAAACCTTTTTGTGATTATCTTTTGCAACCAGCGCTGTCTCCCCATTCTTCTCGACCTCAGCTGTCTCCTCCCCTCTCAGTCAGCCAGTGCTGCAGCTGCTGTGTGCGTTCAGTCGCCACACTGAAGATGCATCCATCTTTCTGTGAAAATGTGTGTGTGTTTCTGCAGCGTCGCCTCCTCTTAGAGGCTCAAGAGGTTGAATTCCCACCTCAGGGAACATTTGCATGAGTACTCAGATGAACTTCTACAAAAACACAAATGAGAGAATGTGAAAACAGCACGTTACAGGATAACAATGTGAAACCACAAGCTGGATTGCCTCAAAAGTGAGCAAATGTTTGCACTGCGGATAGAAACGATTATAGTAACTGAGTAGAGTGAGACACACACATCTTTCACATTTGTGCTCAGGGAATGGTGTTAGCTGAGGTTATTTTTTTATTTTAGCATTCCTCAAATTATAGCACCTCCCAAGACCCTTAATGCCCCTTTTGCTTTTTGTTTAAAGAATGGATCTGCTTTTATTATTGTAGTTTAATTCAATCATTTCTTCGGTAATCATCTATTTTAATTCAAATTTTAAAAGTCTTGAACAAGCTCCTGCTTTAATTCATATCTGTCATTAAAAAACAAAAATAAAATATGCAGTATTTGTCTGGTAAATACATTTAAACATAAAGAAAACATATTTAATATCTATAGGATTTATTAAGTAAAAATAATGAAGTACTAATAAGACACAATTAATTACAACAAATTTAGTTTGATGCACACTGTGGATGAAAAAACACTTTATTATTATTATTATTATTATTATCATACAACATCACAGAATAAATTTTGAATATCATTTCCTCAGGAGCTGCAGGTGTTTTAAAGAAGGTTTTGCATTAATGAGTCAGACCGCTGCACAAAATCTTCTGCAACTTTTTCAAAAAATGATGCAAAAAGGTTTCAATTTGAATTTTATGGTGGGGAATTCATGGCCTAAAATAATCTCAGCCCAATTTCAGTTTTTTATATTATTTTGTACTTGTGTCATTTAGATCTAATGATGAAAAACATGATCATTCAATGTGGAAACTGGCCTCATTTTCTGCTATAATGTGTGTAAATCAGATCAACTGAAACAACCTCTGATCACTACAGAATGTTAATTTATGACAAAGACTATCACTTCTGTTAGCTGCATGCAGAGAAGACACATTTGTGACACTGTTGTACCTTTTCTGCGAGTTTAAGCTTTGACTGCAGCTGAAGTCTTCCCCCTCTGCAGCTCCACTGCTCATCCTGTTCTGACACCCTGAGGGACGCTTAATGATGGAAACTCTGGTCCCAACATACAGACTCTCTGCTGATGGTGTTGGTGACACAGTGCCTCTTCTGTTGAGTTGTTATGCACTAAGGGTCACACACACACACACACCTTCACACACACACACATGCACATGCTAGAATACAGAGAGGAGTTCTGCATGCATGTTTGAGTGTTTAACACGTTAAAAAAGATAAATACATCAACACACATTCATCAAATGATTGCATCTTTTGAATTTAGATGAGAAAATAGACGTATAGTCATTCTGAAAGTCTTTGCAACACCAACACACACACACACACACACACACACACATGCACACGATCTGAAGCATCGTCATGGCACCAGCGTGTAAGGTACACAAAAGAGTTCATAGAATTCTGCGACTGGTGATATGGGCAGCAATGGAACGGTAAGACTATTCTGTTTTGCTCTGCATTCATTTCTCTAAATTAAATGAAGAGCTTAGTTTTTTATATATATTTTGTGTATCAGATGATGATATATGGGGGGTATTTTCCCAGTTAACTTCAGGTGTTATCTAACTATATACTATGTTAGTGAGATTTATAAATTGAGATTAGCTGACTGATATATTAGAGTTAAACTTCCAGAAGGATAATATAAAGTTATAACTTTTATTGTGATTCTTGTTACATTTTGATTTTATCTGGTTCACTATAGGGGTCATTTGGCAAATGCAACTACAAATATTTATAAAACTTTTTTGGTTATTCTTATAATTGCAAAATACATCCACATTTAGGTTTGTGCGACCTGATAAACAACATTTTCCTACATTTTAGATATTATAATTAAAATTAAACCTACTTGCTCTATTTTATGAATCAGTCCTGTTGTCATGTAAATATAGAACTCTATGAAAGTATTTTAAACACATTATTTCTCATAAAATTTCTACCATATAAATAGTTATTTAATGGTGTTTTATTTGTTTTGTTGTATTTTAACACTTTAACTGGCAGGTTATCCACCTGGCAGAGAACATTTTATCCCTTATGTAAAAAAAACCTCTTAAAAATATTGAGATGTCTGAATAAAGAGTTATAATATTATATTACTAATAATTTGTATTGTAATATAACCCTTATTGTGCCAAATGGATAAAAAAAACTAATCTTTTTCACGGCTTTTTTATTTTGCTGTGGAAGTTAAAGGGTTAATCACTCATTCTAGCTGCACTGGTCTTTGAAGCATTATTATAGAGAATAATTGGAATAAGAAGTATTTAATTTTAAAATATCATACCTTTCAGGAAAATACATTAGAAGCAACATGCAATTATTTAGCCACAAAACAGCTAAAAAAAAAAAAACCCATAGAACGAGAAACCTACTTTAACCAGCCTGTGGGAAAGTTACGTCAGCGCACTTCCTGCCTTCAAACTCAAGTTTAGATGCTGTCTTAGATTTTATTTAAAGTATTTTTGCAAGTTTTGCTCATACTAATGTTGGATGAATCTAGAGTCTGGTTTTCTTTAAAAGAGAATAAATGTCCTGACACTTTCTTGACAATCTGAGGGAAACTTCTTAGCAGATATCTGGGTAAAACAAACCAAACTATCTTTCTGCTTATGAACTCTGAAAACTGTGAACTCTGCTTGACGAAGCTTCATGTCTGTTATCTGAAAAACGGTCTCTTTATCAAACCCGTCACTCTTGACCAGAAACAAAGTAACACAAAGTTACACACTTCATGGTTTAGTCAGAAATCATTCACACTGCTGCAAAAACAGAAATATGTCCTGTTTTTCTGCAGTCACAAAACATTTAATATGGTTATGAAGTATAAAGACGATTGTCTTGAGTCAGTTTGTGGACAGAGAGCGATCAGACAGTGTGCTTAAGAGGAAGAGTAAAATGATAAATGATGAGCTGGAAAATGCATCACCACTTTAGAGTCTAAAACAAGAGGTTAAAACACTCCTCTGCTTTCTCTTACTCAAAATGTACGGACTTCTTTCTTTGCATGCTTCTGATGCATATCGAAGCTTTTTTTCCACCATGGTTGATTTATTACCCAAAGTGCCACAAGAGATGTAAAATCAGATGTTGTAGCGTGACTTCTCGTGGTTTTTACACCATGTTGTGCCATGCCAAAGGGCATGGGAGCATGAGAGTCAGTCTGACCCAACAGGCGATGAAGAAGACAGACAGCAGGCAGGGGTTTTCCCAAGCCACGCTGTCGCACGGCTCTCACAACACTATAAATAAAGACTAGTAACAGATTTAGGATCCAGAACTGTAAACGTGTTCAAGAACAACTTTTGGTGTCTCCAGTGATCTTCTGCTTCTCTGTGATGTCCTTTTATGGGGCACGGAGGAACTAAAATGTCCTTTTTTAGCCAGATGTGCTCTCCTTACTTCTCCCAAAACATCCCGTTTAAATCTTGACTCAGAGGAGATGACCGAAATGTTCTTTTATAAATCTGAGCTGACAGAATATTGTGTATGAATTGGATCATCACATCGTTGTATTAGAAGACTTTTATTTTAGATTTTTCTGCATAAAAAAGTAACAGCATGGTTGTTGTGGACGGCTTTAGAGGGCGACGTTTGTTTGTGTATGTTGGTTTTAGTGCCTCTGGTGGGTTTCAGTGAAAGCTTCCCTGTGTGGTTCCCTGATTTGCGGCTGCGGTGGAAAATTCACATTTGGGATTTGGAAACACATGGCTTGAAAGCCTCGCAGTCAACACTTCATCAGCGAGTGAGGTCAACTCTTTCACACTTCATACGACTGCTGTACACAGACACACAAACACTCACTCACAGACACACACAAAAAGACTGCAGCTCTGTCTCACTATCACACACACATATACGAGCACACACTGACACAGTTTGGGTTCTGAGTAACCAATCAGAGAGAAGTGGAGTAGGTCCCTCCAGAAGTGGGTGGGAGAGCTGCTGAAAGTGCCTCAGAACACATAAAGTTAGAGTTGGTAGTTTGGAGAACTTTTCAGCCTACTGTCCGACTCGAATAATTTCCCCATTTCATATTTTTTCTTTTTTAAAATTGAACTCTGGGGTCGATTAGAGCACAGCTTGAATGTGGAATGGCTGAACTGGTGCGAATCCGCAAGAAAAAGCTGCAGATACCTATCTCTAGGTAAGACGTGGGATTAGGATTGCTACAGATTAAATTTAGATGACTGCACTTTAATCCTCTTCAAGGACTTCACTAAACTGCTGCATCTATAAAATGAACACAGATCTGTCATTAATGTCTTATTGTTTTCTGTATAGGTGTTGATTTACATTTGCAGAAGTGGAAACGTGTGACTCAAACTCGGCAGATAACAGACAACTTTTAAAGACTTCTTGTTCAGAGTAACAGAATGTTTTTAGAAAGTTTCCACCTGATTGTCAGTTGAGTTGAACATTTGTCTTGCACATGCTTTTGCTATGGGAGGGAAATGTGTTGCAGAAGTGGAGGGTCATGTGGTTTTGTTTTGGTTAACACACTGATGTGTCAGTGTGTGCAGACATCAGCGCTTAAGAATGAGTTTTCATGCAAAAAGTTTACTCATAAATTAATAATTGTTGCATTTTAACAGGTTCTGGTTTGAGATTTGATTTTAAATGTTCTCTATTTTCTTTTTAATGTTCTTTCATATTTGCTGACAAAGCAGATGTCGTTCCTCGAGATACTCAAGGAGAGTGACGCTACGCAGTGTAGAGATTCAACAACGTCTGAGCCAAAGGAGGATTTGTTTTCTTTCTCTATAAACAAAGTTTCACGAGCACACTTGACGAGAAATTTCCTGTAAATGTCCTGACAGAAGCTTTTCAACCCCGAACCATTAAAAAAAAAAAAAAAACAGCCTTATCATGAAAGCTTATACTTGAGATTGAAAGTGAGCCATGGCATTCAGAGGCTTGCTATTTTTATGACTCAACAGCTTTTAAAAGCCCCTGCCAGAGTGATAAACACTCGAAAAACGCTGCGAGCATCTCATCCCCGGTCCATGATTTGGCCCTGTGCAGATTCAACACCACATGGTAGTCAATCAGGATGTTTTAGAGGAATTATCTCTGATATAAACATGCTGTTATATTAAACAAGTCTCACTGAAAACCAACCTTGAATCATTTAATTTCTTATAGAATGAGACACTTTATCACAGATCTGCTGGTTTAATTAACACATAAACAGCATTTAAAGTTTTGAGCAGCATGTTCTCAAACTCAAGAAAGATTTTTCCATTTTTTTTTTTTTTTTAGTTTATGTAACATCCTAAATGTGGAAAGTTTTACCTCTCGTGGAAAATCTGGCACTAATGATGCATTTTGCTGCTGGTTGTCTTCTGACTGGTTGGAGCTGAAATCATTCCCAAATGATTTATTTCTGTTTGTTGGAACTTCTAGATCTGTTGTTGAAAGTATTCACATTGTTTGGCTCATGGTCATTTTCTCTCCTTTATCAAAGAAAGTTGTAGAGTACTGTCTCACACAAAAGCATGACTTTTAATTCGTTTCATGTATTGTTTGTTTGTAGAGAAACAAGTGATGTGTTTTGATGAATACCATCCACCATAACATTCATAACCATGGCTTATTTGAGTCCCCAGTTGAGCTTTTTGCTACCACATTAAAAAGGTTTAAACAGAAGAAAACATATCAGTCAAATCTCTTTATAGTGGCAGGTTACAGATAACAGGTTCATATCAGATTTCTGTTTGACCTTTTTGGATCTTGCTGTTTGTGCTGGTACATTTTAAGGATAAATTAAGGTTGCATTTACATTGGTTAGCATCACAGAACCAGGAACTGATTGTGTTTTTGTGTTTTAGGCTTAGGAGCATGCTAAAACAGCTGGATGAGAAAGATGTTGATTACGAGGAGCTCAAACAGAACTTGGATTTCACAGCATCGCTGCTGGAGGCAGTCTACCTCGATGGAACAAGGTGAGGCAGAATGTTAAAAATAAGGCTCATGAATGAAAACTGTAGCTCCCAAAAAAACACTGATCTGATCTCCAGTATCTCCAGGCAAGAGGTCAAAAATCAAAAAATCAAAAATGCAAATAAAAAAGTGAGAATTCATTTAATCTATCTTAATACAGAGATGCTAAGCAGCTGCTTAGTTAAACTAAAACAGTAAAGTTAAGAAAGGTCCTTGCAGGACTGTAGTCTATAAAGGTCTTTCTGTTTTTAGTTCTTAAGGATTTGACAGCTAAATCATCTGTTAGAACCCAGAGACAAAACTTATTCATCACAGTATGTTTAACCATCACCAGCATGTTTTAATAAGGTCCTTTTAAAAGGCTGAATGTTCATTTGCTGCCAAACAAACTATTTAGTGAGGGAGTTTCTATTATTCTGTCACTCACTTTACAGGTTAGACCCAGTTTTGAAACTTTGAGTATCCTTGTTTTAAAGTTAATGCTTTCGTATGAGGCTCAATGAGATCAGAAGTAGCTTTAGCAAAATGACATCATTTTGCAGACGAAGGTTTTTGAGTATTTTGTGATAAATTTTGACTCTATTCTATCAACGTGCTCTAAATTTGCTTCACTTTTCCAATGAGCTTTTAAGAACAAGAGGTAAAAATAATCAATCCCACTGCTCATTGATGGGTTTAAGAAATACCTCTGAGCAGATGGTTTGAGTATGACTTAATCCTGACTGGAGCATGTTTCCTCAAACCCATAAAACACTTCACGATATACTGTATAAACTCCAAAACTCAAACGTATCTATAATAAAATATTGTGATAAAGTACGGAAACTGAACAATGATTAGACAGACGCAAAATGCATCACCTGTAGAGAGTTGACAGGACATGTTGTGTCATCAATAAAAAAACTAAATGCATGGCAGCAGAAAATATGAGACTTACTGCTTGTTCATGAGACTCAGACTCTAATACCTTTAACAAAGAACATTCCCTGATCCAAAACTACATCTAATAAACTGAACTTCATTTTTAGGAAGAAGTCAAATAATCGTAAATCGTCCCGTTATTTTATGACCCAATGTCTTCTCCCAGGCAGTGTCTGGAGTCTGAAGATGATCTTCAGCAGCTGCAGTCGGACGGTGTGCCGTCGGAGGTCACCGATTGGCTGGCGTCCACCTTCACTCAGAGGATTCGACGGCCTGTTCGACGCTCAGACGAGAAGCCCAAGTTTCGCAGCATCGTTCATGCGGTTCAAGCTGGGATATTCGTGGAGAGGTGTGAGAGCGGTATTTTTGTTATAGTTACTGATAAATCAAGTGGAGGATGTGTCAGATGCAGCAGAACAAAAGCTCTTAAATCAACTCATTCAGGTATTTCTTCTACTACAACCACAATAAACACAGTTACTCTGGACTGTGAAGCATTAACCGTCCCTCTTCTCTCAAACATCCTTCCAAAATGGGCAGGGGCTTTAGAGGACTCATATAAACAACGTTTGAGTCCAGTTTGCTGCACAGTGTCAACATGTGAACTTTATCTGAACTCAACATAAGCATTTCCTTATTCCAGGATGTTCAGGAGGGCCTACACCGCCACCATGCCAGACCAACCTGCAGAGGTAGTAAACTGCCTCAGGGTAGGTCTCCGCTGATCATAAAGCTCTCAGTGTTTTGTGTGTTTGCTCAATAAATCACACATCCCTAAAGGGATTGCGTAAGCATCACTAAAGCTGTCGCCTTTCTCCGTTTCTTCACAGGATGTTGATCGCTGGAGCTTTGACGTGTTTGCTCTGAACTCTGCCAGCTCTGATCACTCACTACGAACGCTGGTCTTTGAGCTGATCACCAGATACGAACTCAACAGCCGCTTTAAGGTCTTTCAGGTTTAGATTACCCAAATATTCTGCATGTTGTTTCCTTTTGACACAGTAAGGTTTTTTGACGCTGAAGAATACGTTTTGGACTGAATCTCTGTGAATGTGGTGTTCATGGGTAATTTGTGGATTTACACTCTTGGGATTTCCAGATGATTATCCTATGCAGATCACATGCATCATTTCAGTCATTCTCAACCTTATTACCTCATGCAGCTTGTTTTGATTTTATTGAGCGTGGTGGTTGTGTAATGCTTTCTTCAGATCCCTATCTCATGCATGACAGAGTTCCTGTCTGCGCTGGAGAGAGGATACTGCAAGCACAACAACCCCTACCACAACCATGTCCACGCTGCTGATGTGACTCAGACTATGCACTGCCTGCTGCTGCGCTCTGGGCTCGTGGTACAACACACTCACCTGAAAAATGTTCTGATTTTTCACATGTTTAAGGCTTTTGTTTTAGCATTAGCTTTCATTCATCAACCCAACACTCTCCACCTTCCTATTCCGAGGTGCCAAACTGCATTTTTCTAAATCGGCACACAGGTTTGGCAAAATGAGGTGGCATTCAAGCTGCTATTATCTAATTTTACAAAGAATAACAACTTCGTAGAAAAGCTGCTATTCGTATTTTTAGGAGCGAACATCTAGTTGTGATAATTAACAGTGCTGAACAATACAGCACACTTTACATTCTGATCACATTGCACAACGTTCATTTTTAGTCTGCAACTCTGGTTCTTTGAGAAACCGAACACCCCTTCAACCTCCGCGGTGCAGAGGTCAAAGGTTTCCCAACAAAATTTAACCGCAAATTGAATTTTGTGGATCAATTACAAATAACTCAGTAAGAAAAGAACATACAGTCCCCTGGTAACGGGGCTCTGCAATCCACCGAGCAGAAATCTGCTGGTGTGTCCAATCTTCAACATCTGCAGTCCTGCTTTTCAGCTTGAGTCTGCAAATAATGAATTCAGTTCATTTAGACAAAGCTCAGCAGTCTGAGCAGAAATCAGATTGTTCTGCAGATTCTCTCATCTACTTTTCTATAGAGGAGGAGGTTCTCTATATAAATACATTTTAATGAAATTATAGGGGTGGGGGGGTGGCCCAAATTCCACCTCAGATTCATCATGTAGCTCTGATTCAACTAATAACTCCTGAACAGAAAATCAATCTAAATCTATTAATCAGCTGCAACAAGATTAGCAGTTTAAAGTTTCACATTCTCTTCTGAGGATGACATAATGGTGGCATGTGTAATGTTTGTGAGTTACACTTAATAAAGTTTCAATAAAATATTAAAAGTATCTGACAAAGTACAATGTCTCGTAAATGATGAGTCATTAAAATGGTCAGATCATCAATATGTGTTTAGTCTAAAGTGGTAAGCAGGAGCTTTGCAAGGGTGAAGGAAAAACAATTATTTATGTAAAACAAGTATAATAAAACATAAGAAAAAGTACAAATATAGGAAAAAAAACGACTTTTAGAGCAAATATGAGAAAGCCTGAGTCCTTGGAAGCAGAATATGAAGGGAAAATGATGGTTTTCATTTAACATTTGAGCAAAAATGATAAAAATAGGTGGCTATTGTCCAATCCAGCTGGTTTACAAAGCAGAAAGATTAACTGTCTGTTATTTTGGCTGTTTTTTAAAGCACAACCAGGACAGCAGACGTTAGAACATAAATCTGGACGTCAGATAGACTAAGCATTGTATAAATTTCACCCACACAGCTCCTTTAGTAAAAATCCTAAAACTATTTGATCAAAAATGTGTGAAACAGTTCTAACCTAAGAGGGTGATGATTTCATCTTTTTGATATAATTTATCATTCTGATTATTGTGGATTTAACAAATAATAAGAAGCAGTGTCACAACAAATGATGTGTTATCGTTTCTGTATTGAATGTAGATCTGATCATTTTTAATGTTATTTTGTATAAAAATGTTTTCTTTAAAGCACAATTATGAGATTTTTCTCCATTTAAAAAAAATTACCACTTCAGATTAATAACTGTAACATTGTTTGGTATTAATATGATTTAGAGAACAAGCTCCAATGCTCCACCTGTTATTTAAACTTTTTTGTTCATTTTGTCTCTTTTGCCCGTGAAGCACTGGCTGACAGAGCTGGAGGTCATGGCATCGCTTTTTGCTGCAGCTATTCATGACTACGAACACACGGGAACCACAAACAACTTTCACATCCACACAAAGTAAGCTCTGCTTTCTGCAACATATCCCATCAGCCCTGTTTGATGTGCATTAATAAAAGTCTTTTATAAATGGCACATCCTGCTCTGGAACTAAATAGAGGACTTTTGCATGGAAGAAAAAGTGTTTTTTTAAAGCTTTCATGCAATTTTGGGAGAAGGGTGAGAGCACTCTGAAGCAAACATTTCTTCTTGGGAGGAAAAATAATATTTTTAGACTTTCCAACGTGGTCTCCTGGCAGCCATCCCTATCATCTGTCTTTAATTTGGGAATAAAACAACAATGTCTGATCACTAAGAAAGTTTAGAAAGTGTAGCACGCTCCAGCTCCAAATGAATAAAACTAAAGTCTTTATTTGATCAATGTTTCAAAGATGAGAGGGTTTCTGAAAATCAGAAACATTTATAGTATTATTTTGAACAAACCTGATGATGATTAAACTAATCACATCTTCCTGCGTTTAGAGAAAAAAATGAATTTTATTTTTATTCACATGCATGATCACTGTGAAAAGCATGACAACAATGATGCATTTATTAATAAAATCACAATCCAAATAAAAAAATCCAACAAATGTAATTAATGTCCTCGGTATGGACATTTACTACATTCCTTACAAATGTAATAAAATAAGATGATTAAACATTGTTTTGTAAAGAGGTGCAGAAAATATAAGATATTTTATTCACTCTGCCTCTTAGCATTCATGTTGTTTTGTGTTGACGTGAATTCTGGTTGTTTTTTCTTATTTTATCTTCTGAATTAAATTTAAAGAAAGAATCTTGTTTCAATGCTTCAAACAGGATTTTGGTCTATTCGTTATCTATTCTAATTACCGCATGTAAATGTATTTTATGGTGCAGCTGTAATAAGATTTTTAAAATAAATATTAGAAATATTTAATATAAAATTGACAAATGCATCTTTAATTTAAAAATAAGGAATATAAAGTTCATGTTTGGTTTCAGTAGTTTTTCACAAATCCTCCTCAAATAAGACGTTTACACTCTAAAAAGTAAAAACCTCATTTTACTCAAAAGTTTTGGTGTAACATTTTACACTCAACAAATTTGAATAGATTGGAGACCATAACATTTTTGCTTGTAAGACGTAATAGTAAAAAATGTAAGTAAATGAAAGTTTTACTTTTTAAGAGTGAATGCTTGTCCTGGTAAGTGGTAAATAAAATAAAAAAAAACAGGGTTTATGTGAAATTAAACCTAAAAGTTTAATGAGCCATCATATGCTGCCTTCTCCCTTCTATAACATAGGATCCTGTATCACCATTAATTCAAACTGTCTGTAAAAATATTCAAAGTATGCATTTAATACAAAACTTAATGGAATTGAGTTTCATTTTATTATTGCTTCAAGGGGTTGGAGGTTGAAACATAAATACTTCTAAAACTGCTTTTAATTGCAGTTTATAGCATCCAAATAAAGTAGGTTATGCAAATGAAAGGACAGAAATCTGTTAATTACCTCAATAAAGAGCCATTTAAACAGACTTCTTCTCAAGCACAGAATTCATTATTACAGACGTGCAGGGACTGTGATTAAATGACTCCCTGAGGACTATTCTGTGACTGCCTTCACCTTGAACTACTGTTAGACTGTACTTTAATGTTCATGCCCATTTGGCAAACTTCCTGCTTCTCTATCTCCCATTTGTCCCCATTTCATCCTCGTCTTTCTGTCGGCCTTCCAGGTCAGAGTTTGCACTGATCTATAACGACAGATCCGTTCAAGAAAGTCATCATGTGAGTGCAGCGTTTCGCCTGCTGCAGGACGACCAAGTCAACATCTTCAGGAATTTAACACGAGAGGAATGGATGTAAGAGGGTTCATCTTTGTTTTTAATGCTTATTTTATACATAAACATGGATAAGTGTAGTGAGATATTGACACTAATGGGACTTATCTTGAGAGGATTAGTTTTCCTTCTGGCTACCTCTGACCTCCTCAGAAAATCAATGAAAGATCATATTGATCATTTTAACTAATCAGCAGGTGATGAATGAGTCACTCCGATGTTGCTACAGCAACTATATTAGTCAGACAGAGTTTGACAGTATCATCACTGGAGTTTGTGAATTTTTCCTACATGGAGTTTCTGGTGCCACTTGCTCCTTATGCCACTGGCACAGGTATTCACAGAGGTGCTCTGCAGATATCAGCAAAGATAAACACAGCAGTGTATCGTAACAGGCTCCTCTGGTAGTCAGTGTTACCATGGGAACAAGAAAATCCATCAGGAAAAGGGTTACAACCCCTCTGACTCCTCCTGCTCACCAGGTCTGCTTTAGGAAGTTCCTTCCCACCATTCAAGGTCATCTGTGAGTATTTCTGTTTGTTCACAGGGAGCTGCGATCACTCGTCATAGAGATGGTGCTGTCCACTGACATGTCCTCCCACCTACTCCAGGTCAAAGCCATGAAATCCCATCTACAGCAACAGGAACGGTAACTGACTGAGCTGCTCCGTGGAGTCAAATCAACAGGTTGCATAATGAATGAATGCTCAGAGCTGAATGAATCACGCCACACTGTTACAGCAAGACCGTTGTTCTGATTTATCTGGAGGCTGAGCAGCACAAATAAAAGAGTGTGATGTTTGTCTCCATCAGGATTGATAAGCCCAAAGCGCTGTCTCTGTTACTGCACACGGCCGACATTAGCCATCCATCCAAGCCCTGGGCGCTGCACTCTCGCTGGACGAAATCCTTAATGGAGGAGTTTTTCAGGCAGGTAGGAATCTGAGCTGACCTCAAGCGGCAATGTGACTTTTTCTTTAGTCATTATTCTTTTCTCATTTGAGCTCGAGCTCCTAAAATTTGATTTTAGTTCATTCGATTTGAAACAGACACATGGCTAACCTGCAATGCTTGGTTTGTCTTCATATACAGAAGCAGTTCAACATTTTGGAATTACTCCGTATTTGTGTTAGATGGGACCATGCCGTTTACACTCTCATGTCGATGTGGCACAGAGTTTTAGAACTTAGCACAAATGTGTAGAAAACAGAAGGAAATTACAGGCCTAGCATTTATTGAAGGGATGAAAGGTTTAGCAGCTCCAGTGGTTCCTTTAAAAGAAAACCCTAATCCAGTGGTTCCCAAAATGTTTTGCTAACATCAGAGTATGTGTTGTGAATGACTCTCAACTACCCCAGCTCCAAATCTTAGTTCAAAATCTGTCAAACTGACTGAGTTTTAGTCACTTTTGTGTTTGCAGATTTTGATTAGCTGTAAAGATCACTTTCCGGGGGTTTCGTTGAAACCCATCCAGGGGTTCATGAGATATTTTGCTCACACACACATACGTCTAAAAACCTCCAGTATGGTGAGGTTTTGTTGTTTAGATGTAAAAACACTTTTGATCATATCTCTGTTGACTTCCTGTTTCTATTGATGAGAAGATGAGTCATTAAACAGTCATTTGAGATTTCTGTTCTGCAAAGAAACACAACGAGTCCTTCGTGTCTGAGTCATATACCTCAGAGAGTTCTCACTTCTCATGCAGTGACTGATATCTATAATATTCTGTCATTTGATCTGTTTTCCCTGAAGAAAGACCACTCATAATAATTTATGTTCCATAAGATACACAAAGACACGCTGTTCTCACATCAGTTGTAAACATGGGGCTCAGAGCTGCAGCCCCTTAGTCTCATAAAGCCTGCCCTTGATCTCCTTTGACTTTGACCACGTCTCAACAATTTGCACAAAAAGATCTTGCCTCGTAAATTTATTCTTTTCTCCTATCACCTTATATTTGATGCTGTATTTTGTTCTGCCATGTCGTATTTATATCTCAGCGTGAGCGATGAGTCAAAAAGCTGAACACCTAGCAGCACAGAGGGTGTAGCAAATAGAGTGAGGCAGAGAGAGACTGGCATATCTTCAAATGGATTTATTATTTTTGAGATGCAGCAAACCTCATAAATAACTCCACAGGTATAAAGCAGAGATTCAAGGCATTTCTTTGAGGAGTTTATAGAGCCTGGATAGATTGTGTGCAGTATTTTACATGACCCTCAGAGGATGAGCTGAACCTC